>JACXGI010001158.1:88057-101713 GCA_016801175.1 Esox masquinongy
ATCACCCAAAGAACACCATACCCACAGTGAAGCATGGTGGTGGCAGCATCATGCTTTGGGGCTGTTTTTCTTCAGCTGGAACCGGGGCCTTAGTCAGGGTGGAGGGAATTATGAACAGTTCCAAATACCAGGCAATTTTGGCACAAAACCTTCAGGCGTCCGTTAGAAAGCTGAAGATGAAGAGGAAGTTCAACTTTCAGCACGACAACGACCCAAAGCACACTTCCAAATCCACAAAAGCATGGCTTCAACAGAAGAAGATTAACGTTTTGGAATGGCCCAGCCAGAGCCCAGACCTGATTCCAATTGAACATCTGTGGGGTGATCTGAAGAGGGCTGTGCACAGATGTCCTCGCAATCTGACAGGTTTGGAGCGCTTTTGCAAAGAAGAGTGGGCAAATATTGCCACATCAAGATGTGCCATGCTAATAGACTCAAAAAGACTGGGTGCTGTAATAAAATCAAAAGGTGATTCAACAAAGTATTAGTTTAAGGGTGTGCACACTTATGCAACCAGGTTATTGTGGCTTTTTTATTTTTCCCCCTCAAAGAGTTCAGTTTGTTTTTCAATTGAATTGTTCATGTTATAGGTCACATTAAAAGTGGAAAAAGTTCTGACATGATTTATCTTTGTCTCATTCTTTTACATCACAAGAACCTGGCATTTTAACAGGGGTGTGTAGACTTATATCCACTGTACATATCAAAAATGTTTTTAAACTATGGCACACAATGCAGACATTTGTACAAGTGTACATAAATCCACATAGTGCCAGAAAAATGATTCTATTTTGTATTTTGCAACAATTGACTTATTCTCTGCATCCTTAGGACTCAAGCATCGTTAACCACAGCCCAAAGCCAGTTGCAGAACGTTAGAGAGACCCTGGGCAAGGTGACCACCGAGAGGGACACTACCAAGAAAGAGCTTGACGTAAAGAATATTGACATCCAGGAGAAGGCCAAAACCATCACGCAGGTCAAGAAGATTGGACGACGCTACAAGACCCAATACGAGGAACTCAAAGTACAGAATGACAAGGTAGGTAGTGTTTGTGTGGAAGGGGGTGACGAAGGTGTTTGTGTTTTCCCGTTTTGTGTTTGCCTGATTTTATGTACATGTGCAGATCATGATTGTGCTCAGCCACATAATGACTGCAAACGTAGACATACTGACTGATTCCCTACATGGTAACACTTTGCGCCTCTCCCCCTTCCCATTGGTTTTCTCTATCAGCTTGTGGCAGAAGCCGCAGCCAAGGATGTGCAGCAGGCCCAGCAGCAGGCCCAGCAGCTGGCTCAGCAGGCCTCGGCCCAGGAGATCCAGTGTCTGAAAAACTCCCTCACCCAGGGCAACACCAAGATCAAAGACCTGGAGGGTCAACTAGAGAATGTACAAAAGGTATGAGATTGCAGGCGGGCAGGGACAAATTCAGCCCTGGCACTGTAGCCACATCAACTCAGATCACCATGCTCCATCACGCCACCTCCCCCCATGTGTGCACACAGTTACTATTTCTATACTAAAGTGAAGAGTGTTTTTAATGCATGGTGCATTTAGAAATTAAGGTTGAGATGTTACACTATTAAGAGGTGTAGATCTTGGTTACCGGGGTACCAATACATTTTTTTAATGCAAAAAATAAACAACACAAAATTGGAACATACAATATTTAATCAAGCCTGCCCTGGAGCACTGATTCTCTTCATGTAATGTCTGACGAGGCTGACACACCCTTTTTGTGGGTTCTTAATATGGCTGCTGCTATTGATTATTTTGATAATCAATTATTCAATGCATAAAATGCTTTATTATTCAAATAACCAAAAGAAAAATAACATGACTGGCGCTGTCTGTAATGTCTTGGTCCCTGCCATTTCTAGGTACTGCACAGACATTGAGTCTGTTGTGGTCTAGGTTGGCGTAAATGTCATTAAAGGGATAATTCATCCAAAAATCATATTTCGGTGACAGTCCCTTTATCCCGAGTTGTTCCTTCATTCTCCATTTTTTCCAGTCAAATGAAAATGTAGCTGCCCCATCAGAGCAATATTAACAACAAATTATTACAGAGTATGACCTCCAGCGTGCTACTGGTGCGCGTGTTCCTGACCAAACTGTCCATGAGTGTGGCATGAGGGCCCGACGTCCTCTAGTGGGACCTGTGCTCACAGCCCAGCACCGTGCAGCTCGATTGGCATTTGCCAGAAAACACCAGAATTGGCAGGTCCACCATTGGCACACTGTTCTCTTCACAGAAGAGAGCAGGTTCACACTGAGCATGTGACAGACGTGAAGGAGTCTGGAGATGCCTTGGTGAACGTTATGTGGCCTGCAACGTCATCCAGCATGGCAGGTTTGGCGGTGGGTCAGTGATTGTCTGGGGAGGCATATTTCTGGCATTTGCCAGAAAACACCAGAATTGGCAGGTCCACCATTGGCACCCCGTTCTCTTCACAGATGAGAGCAGGTTCACACTGAGCATGTGACAGATGTGAAGCAGTCTGGAGATGCGATGGTGAACGTTATGCTGCTTGCAACATCATCCAGCATGACAGGTTTGGCGGTGGGTCGGTGATTGTCTGGGAAGGCATATCCTTGGAGGGTTGCACAGACCTCCATGTCCTAGCCAACGATACCCTGACTGCTGTTAGGTACGGGGATGATATCCTCAGACCAATCGTCAGACCTTCTGCTGGTGCTGTGGACCTTGGGATCATCCTGGTGCAGGACAGTGCCCAGCCTCATGTGGCCAGAGTGTGTAAGCAGTTCCTGGATGATGAAGGCATTGATTCCATTGACTGACCATCACGTTCCCCAGACCTGAATCCAGTTGAGAACCTCTGGGATGTTATGTATCGGTACATACGACGCCTCCAAGTAACGCCACAGACTGTCCAGGAGCTCATTGATGCCCTGATCGTGGTCTGGGAGGAGGTCCCACAGGACACCATCTATGTGGGGGCCATACACACTTACTGAATCACATTATGATTTGCCGTGATGAAATTCACACAAGTTGGAACAGCCTGTGATTTCAATTGTTGTTAGATTTTTGCTGTGAGTTTAAATCCTGCCCTCAATGTGTTGGTGATTTTGGTTTCCACTGATTATGTTATTTTGTTCTCATCGGATTACATAATGTACTGTAAAGATTTTGATATATTTCATTCATCGAGACCTGATGTGTGATTTAAGTGTTCCCTTTATTTTTTTGAGCAGTGTAGAAACAAATAACCTATCTAAAAATAACAGCTAAGTAACGTAACGCCTTACTTTCTACAGCAAGTAACTAACGTAACTAGTTACTTTATGGGAACTGTAACTACTAACAGTGGTCATGTCACCTCTAGGTCGAATAGTCAAGGTCACAGTCCTATTTTTATTCCACTGGTTTTTAAAAACAGTATGGGGCTTTCATTCCTGCACTTAAATAAGGAGGCTGTAGCCTATGATGGACTTCATCAACATTTTAGTAGCTCAGTCGAATCCTGACATTATCTGAAATCTGGTTATCTAGGATGTCTAATGATGCAAATATGGCGCTGGATGGATACAATGTATTCAGAGCAGATAGAGTTGGTAAAGGTGGTGGTGTCACAGATGTTAGTCTCTTTATTTAGATCTCCATTACAAAACAATTTAAGTTGTTGGATTTCCGACTTAGGAATCAACTGTAATATTTAAATTAAAGCTGCAAGCAGCGTTTAGCGGGTTGCAGCATTAAGCTATTAGTAGCCAGATTGCAGTTTTTCCAATAGGACACAAATCCAACTCATGTCCATAGCTGTAAACAATATAACATGTATGTTTTTTCCTTTTCACTAGTATCCTCATGTGGCCAAATGGAAACATCTTTCATATAAACTAAACTCACAACCCTGATCATGTGTACCAAATGTAATCACACTTAACATCAGTCATTTGATGCTATAGAAGTAGCATTTGAAGAATTTTTCACAAATTCAGAATTGCCAAAAAAACATTACGGCCGACTTAATGGGTCCCAATTGCAAATATGTTATTTGGGAGGAGATGGACTTATACACCTCTTTTCAAGATTTTATTTTAAACGGGTTGAGCATGGTGAGCTTGCAAATGTGGGAAACCTCAATAGCGCCACCATGTGGATGCTGAAAAAATCTTTGCAGTCATTATGGTTGTATCGTCTTTGTTAACATACGCACCAAGTAGAATCATAATACCATTATCCTTATAGGAGATGTCTATATATGTGCAAAACCACGCCCCTGCACATGTTCATCTGTCAATGGCGGCCATGTTTTTCAACATACTGGCCTGGCTGATATAACTAAGACTAACGTCCATAGATGCCAAATATCAAAGTGCGTGAAGATCGGACATTTGGTGCCAGAGCAGTTAATTTTTTAGTGTTTTTCACAAATTCAAAATGGCCGCCAAACCATTAAAGCGAAGTTAATGAGTCCCAATGGCAAATATGTTCCTTGTGCGGAGGTGGACTTATCTACCTCTTTTCAAGGCAGTAAGTCCAATGGGGTGAGTATGGTGACCTTGCTGATGTGAAAAACCTCAATAGCGCCACCGTGTGGTTGATTAAAAAATCCTTGCAGTCATTTTTTCCCTATCATCCTTGACAACATACGTACCGAGTAGAATTATTATACCATTATCCTTGTAGGAGATGTCTATATATGTGCAAAACCACGCCCCCGCACATGTTCATTGGTCAATAGCGTCCATGTTTTTTGGTCTGGCTGATATAACTTTTGAAGACCATGGTCCCTAGATGCCAAATATCAAATTACGTGAAGATCGGACATTTGGTGCCAGAGGAGTTAATTTTTTAGTGTTTTTCAAAAAATCCAAAATGGCGGAAAATCGATCATGGCGGACTTTATGGGTCCCAATGGCAGAAATGTTCATCATGAGGAGCTACACCTATGTACCAATTTTCAAGACTCTAGGTCACAAGGGGTGGGCGTGGTGAGCTTGCTAAAAGTGTGACTTTGGAGGCTTGTGGCAGCGCCACCATGAGGCAGACATGCATGCTACTGCACCAGAAGTTGCGGTCCTTGGCCCTTTACTACCATAAAAATGTAGGCACCTTTAAGCCATCTCACGGAAATTTGCAAAAAACACCCTTTTTTGCCGGAATAATAATAATAATTAAAGCTGCAAGCAGCTTTTAGCGGGTTTCAGCATTAAGCTATTAGTAGCCAGATTGCAGTTTTTCTAATAGGACACAAATCCAACTTGTCCATGTTTTTTCCTTTTCACTAGTATCCCCATGTGGCCAAATGGAAACATCTTTCATATAAACTAAACTCACAACCCTGATCATGTGCACCAAATGTAATCACACTTAACATTGTTCATTTGATGCAATAGAAGTAGTGTTTGAAGCATTTCTCACAAATTCAGAATTGCCAAAAAAACATTACGCCTGATTTAATGGGTCCCAAATGCAAATATGTTCCTTGTGAGGAGATGGACTTATCTACCTCTTTTCAAGACTGTATCTAAAACTGTGTACATGGTGACCTTACTAATGCGACAAACCTCAATGGCGCCACTGTGTGGTTGATAAAAAAATCCCTTCAGTCATTTTTTCTGTATGATCCTTGTCAACATACGTACCAAGTATAATTATTATATCATTATCCCTATAGGAGATGTCTATATATGTGCAAAACCACGCCCCTGCACATGTTCATCTGTCAGTGGCGGCCATGTTTTTCAACATAATGGCCTGATTGATATAACTTTTGAAGACCATGGTCCATAGATGCCAAATATCAAAGTGCGTGAAGATCGGACATTTGGTGCCAGAGGAGTTAATTTTTTAGTGTTTTTCACAAATTCAAAATGGCCGTCAAACCATTAAAGCAAAGTTAATGAGTCCCAATTGCAAATATGTGCCAGAAGTTGCGGTCCTTGGCCCTTTACTACCATAACAATTTGGGCACATTTAAGCCATTTTATCTCACGGGAATTTGCAAAAAAAAAAAAAGAAGAAGAAGAATAATAATTAAAGCTGCAAGCAGCATTTAGTGGGTTTCAGCATTGAAGCTACTACTAGCCAGATTGCACATTTTGTTCAATTTATATCCATGGTTGCAAGCAATAAGACATCTGTTTTTTCCTTTCTTATAGTGCCCCATGTGGCCAACTTGAAACATCATTCACACAAAGTAAAGACACAACCCTGATCATGTGCACTAAATGTAATCTCACTGAGTGACAAAGAACAACAGATATTGTGTTATGGCCAAACTGAATGTACTTGCATGTTACATTGCAATAGTTTTCAGGACATTTTCCTCAAATGGTATTATAATACAATATTCTGCAACAGATAAATATGGATACTTCAAATGTCTGACACTATGAGAGCAGTATAACACCTTTAGCACCAAACAATGTAACTAGGCTTGAAATTTTCAAAATGTAATACATGTAGCCAAATTGTATGGTAAACTATGGATGTTTATCAGTTTTCCCCAGCGCAGAGCATATTAATGGATTCACCTTTTGCTTGTTGTACGATAATGATGGGATCAGAAGAGAAGTAAACATACCTTTGAAAATTATAATGATTAAGTATGTATATTAACATCAATGATTGAGCAAACTATTTCTTTTAGAATTGTTTAATTTCGATGATCAAAAGACTATTTACAGGTGGCAACAACAAAACCAATACCTTTCCAGATTTTTATTTATTTGGAAAATGCCCTCCCTATTCTTACTGTAAAAATATGTTGACTTCGGTAGGGCATGGGCATATAGCCTATGTACCCATGTGTTGTTGTTAAATTACAAGTCAGATTTCATTTTAATTGAACTGCCATGTCTACAATTTAAAGGTACTATTGAAAAGTTTAGCCCTCAGAAGTGGAGCTGTAGAAACCAATGGAAACAGAGAAATTACTAAACTATTGAGAATGGATTATCTACTGAGGCTTAAACACATAAAACCCTCTCTACCAAAGACAAATTTTTAATAGCCAAATCATTGGATATTATGTTTGTCACCAGAATGGTTTAAGGCGAGCTAAAGCTAGTTTAGACAGAGGCTCTTCTAGCATTTATTTTTGATGAAATAATCATGGCAACGTTGCATTCCAGTAAACATTTGCTTATATTAGCAAGTCATTGTACAAATGAAAACAGAGAATTAGCTTAGCTACATGAGCATAGATTAGCTACTAAGGCTTGAAAGCATGACACCATCTATAAATGGTCAAATTATTATTAGCTAAACCATATGTCGTATTGTTCATGTCACCAGAATGATTTTTGAAGGACTAACGTTAGATTAAACTGAGGTTAGTTAAATATATTTCCATTGGCTAATGTTACTAGCTAGCTAACGTCGATAGCATTTATCACTAACGTTAGCCATTTTTTGACTCTGCTAGGTAGTTCTTTTTTTAATGAAATAATAATGGCAACGTTGGATTCCACGAAATATTTGCCTATAGTAGCAAGTCATTCTACAAATGAAACAGTGGATTAATAAACTACTGAGGCTGGAATTCATAACACCATATCTAAGAGGCAGATTATTAATAGCTAAACTGTCTGTTATAATGTTCACGTCATCAGAATAATGTTAGATGGAGTAACTAGCCAGTCTCCTAAAAAAAAGCCACTAGCTGCTAACTAATGAGGCAATATGAATTCCATGAACAGTATAGTGTGTGGCATTCGGGGTTAAAGAGGGACAATAATATATTGTTTTGCTGGATGTAGCACAGTGCCCCATGATTTTACATTTTTTGTAATTTACAAACTCTCCTGAGTATTTCGGACAATACATTCACAGCGTTACTGAAGAGTTTTCGGCAAAAAGTATCCAGTGGGGGGATGGAAAATAAGGCTTTTATGGTGAACTCGAAATCTGATTGTTTGAAGAATATGACAATCAACAACCTCCTCCCAATTTGCTTTCAACAGAAGATGGGATTAACTCGAAATTCTATAGGTCTCATGATAGATTTTCACCTGGAGAGAGGACGTGGAAAATCTGATTGGATAAAAGCTCTGATTTATCTGAGCTGCACTGGAAACAGCACAACCGAGGGAGAGAAAAGCAATGAAACTACATCAGTAGACTGATGGGAACGAACTTTGTAAAATACATCTAGCGTTAATGAAAATATATATTAAATTATAAAAATATAATTTTCTGATTCTGATATCACTAGGCCAGCAAAAAAAGGCCTTTGGTCAGCAGCAGTTTCGAAAAATATCTTCTTGTATACCAAATAATAACTTAATCAAGTCGTCAATGTTTTGTAATTATTAGCGACATAAAATGTTAACTAACGTGTCATTAATTACCATTTCTGAAATTTCCAACGTAGTTAAAAAATACAACCCCGTTCCCAATTATCGTCTACCTTACTATTTTTTTCAATTGCATGATATTTCGTTTTCATTGATGTTGCAAATGACAGAGCTTTTTACCTACCTTACTTGCCTTCCGGTAAAGAAAAAAAGACTGATCAACTGAACATTACATGATGTCTGGTCTGTCGCACGTGGTATTTCACGATTTGCAACTTGTATGCTGAAGATTGTTTATCAAACAAAGTCAGATACAGGTAACTCAGAGACAGGAAGGTAATCTAAATTTGAACTTCCGGTCAGATTGGTGAATCGTCTTGTTCAACCATCTTTGATCGCAGACATTTGCTCCCAGAATTCAGTGGAATGGAAACAAAAATGGCTGCGCACGTAAACAGTAATTAGCCAACCAAGCTCAACATAACCTTCATAAAGGTGTTTTTCACTTATCGTATTTGTCCATTACTAAATATGCAAGAATCGGAATTCATTATTTTTCACCATCTTTAGTGAAATTGTGAATAATCACGTAAATAAAGGCATTATTAACACACAAACCATTGTCTGCTGGTTAGCATATGTTTTATTTATAAGACAAGTGGAGTGATCCTGAGGAAAATAACACATCTTAGAAGGTTGCTTCATAAATCTTCAGTATACTCGTTAACAGTACTACTGCCCTAAATAGTTTCAAAATATAATTTTAACCAGTTGAAATCAGAATACTGCTCCATATCTAATAAGCAACATGGTGTTTATGGGCTGCTGTGGTGGCAATTTTTGTTGTCATAATATACAATTCTGGAATTGTCAGTGCATACTGAAATAATATGCATTAAAGAATCACGCTGAGGGGCCTTCAGTGATATTTTAAAATGTACTTGAGAAAACGTTTAAATCTGTCATTTGATGCTACAGAAGTAGCGTTTGAAGCATTTTTCACAAATTCAGAATTGCTGAAAAACCATTACGCCCGACTTAATGGATCCCAATTGCAAATATGTTCCTTTGGAGGAGATGGACTTATATACCTCTTTTCAAGGTTTTATTTTAAACATGGTGAGCGTGGTGAGCTTGCAAATGTGGGGAACCACAATAGCGGCACCGTGTGGTTGATAAAAAAATCTTTGCAGTCATTTTTTCCGTGTGGTCCTTGTCAACATACGTACCAAGTAGATTTATTATACCATTATCCTTGTAGGAGATGTCTATGTGCAAAACCACACCCCCTCACATGTTCATTGGTCAATAGCATCCATGTTTTTTGACATAATGGCCTGGCTGACATAACTTTTGAAGACCATGGTCCATAGATGCCAAATATCAAAGTGCGTGAAGATCGGACATTTGGTGCCAGAGGAGTTAATTTTTTAGTGTTTTTCAAAAAATCCAAAATGGCGGAAAATCGATCATGGCGGACTTTATGGATCCCAATGGCAGAAATGTTCATTATGAGGAGATACACCTATATACCAATTTTCAAGACTCTAGGTCACAAGGGGTGGGCGTGGTGAGCTTGCAAAAAGTGCAACTTTGGAGGCTTGTGACAGCGCCACCATGAAGCCGACATGCATGCTACTGCACTAGAAGTTGCGACCCTTGGCCCTTTACTACCATAAACATTTGGGCACATTTAAGCCATTTCATCTCACGGGAATTTGCAAAAAACACCCTTTTTTTGCCGGAATAATAATAATAATAATGAACCGGAACAAACACAATAGGGTTTCACCAGTGAACTGCTGAAACCCTAATAATGAACCGGAACAAACACAATAGGGTTTCACCAGTGAACTGCTGAAACCCTAATAATAATAATGAACTGGAACAAACACAATAGGGTTTCACCAGTGAACTGCTGAAACCCTAATAATAATGAACCGGAACAAACACAAATAGGGTTTCACCAGTGAAATGCTGAAACCCTAATGAACTGGAGCAAACACAATAGGGTTTCACCAGTGAACTGCTGAAACTGTAATAATAATAATGAACCGGAACAAACACAATACGGTTTCACCAGTGAACTGCTGCAACCCTAATAATGAACCGGAACAAACACAATAAGGGTTTCACTAGTGAACTGCTGAAACCCTAATAATGAACCGGAACAAACACAATAGGGTTTCACCAGTGAACTGCTGAATCCCTAATTATTGGTGTATTTTCTCCATCATCTGCAAAGAAAAGCATGCTTTACCAGGTAACAGATATTTTAGACACTTTCAATTCATCTGAGGTGGTTATCCTTGATGATTTTAACTTGGACTGGGAGTCACATGACTCAAAGTCTAGAAGAGTTCTGTAATGAGCTAAATCACCCAGTTAATCACAAAGCCTCCTAGGCTTGTTCAATATTTTGGGGTCACTAAGAAATGTCCTTGTTTTCAAAAGAAAAGTCCCAACTTTTTTATAAACATGTTGCTGGGCCTGAAATTCAAAATGTATTTTTCCAAAAACAATATCAAGTCTGTTTCAACATTTGGTATGTTGTCTTTGTACCATTTCTTTTTTAAAAATAGGGATTAAAATTTTTGCACATTGCATGCTGTTTTTATTAGCATTTTACGCCGCGTCCCAACTTTTTTGAAAACAGGGTTCTACATGCATAGCAAATAAGGGTATTTATTTGTCTAATTCGTCCGTAGCAGTTTATTATGTTTATCAGGTTTCCATGCTTTATGCCTGTATACGGCTACTCATGTCTAAATCCTTTGATTTTCGCAAATTGGTTGACAATGTCACTTATTTTACCTTTTGCGTCATCAAAATAATATTGAAATAAAAACAAAATATATAACATAGGCTAACTATTACCTGTAAAACTCTTACACATAACATTTAACATTAGAAACTCCAGGCCTTTCAGACTCCCAGTATCTGTTTTTTGAATTGGTAATTGGTGATTGGTAAAGAATATCGTTGGTGTTTCGTGACAAATTATTTAGCGTAATACATTTGTAGAATCTTAATCTTCAATATTTTGTTTCTCTTTCTCTCCTAATAGAACCATTAACGTGTTATAGGTTTTTTGAATTGGTGATTGGTAAAGAATATCGTTGGTGAATAATTATTTAGAATTACATTTAATGAATTAACCTACACAAAAAGCTGAATCTTCTATTGAACTTTTGATACATATGTTGAATTGTCGAGTAGTCTATATCGTTTGTTTGATGTTTCAATTATAGTCTATTTAAGTTGTTGAATGGTCATGGAAATCTTGCATTTCATTTGTAAGTTAATTCAAATTCAACCAAGGCTCTGATCATTCATCTTGGGAGTATATTGCGCATTCATCCATTGACGTAATTCTGTGAGGGGTGATTAGCACCTGGGTACCATTAGCAGCTGCCTGAGTACCAACGCTAAGTGCCATGGGCTGTTGGTGGATTAAGTCGAAAAAAAGGGTAAAAAAAACAGGTAAATAGTCTCTAAATAGTTTTGTTTGTCAGTTTAGAATTCTGACAACGGAACAATGTAATATAGGCCTATTTTGGAAAGGTCATGATGGAGGAGGGTGTAGCTTTCAAGATTTTTATTTTAATTACAAACTCAAACGCCAATTGGCGTAGGCATTTGGCGGTTCTAGTGTTAATGGCGATACTTCCACCTCTACCAACTCTATAAGCTTTATAAATATTTTGTCCAGTCAACAGAACATCTAAATCAAGCACAGAAACACAGCCACGATTCAGATACAATCAGTATGTCAGCACTGTGACACCAGTATTTCAATGAAGGCCAACCTTTGGATCAGGCTTCTGGCAAATAAATTCCCATGCCACTGCTATGGTATGGAGGATCAGAGCTGCCAAAATCAAAAATAATTAAATGTCTCAATAAATGCATTTAGATTAGATTCAGTTTTATCATCATTGAACAGTACAAGTACAGTACAACAAAATGCAGTATATGCAACGAAATGCAACAAAATGTATATATAAAAATAAATAAACCAGAAAAGGAACCAGGCAATCCTAGTTCAGCCGGCCCACAATTAAAAGTGATAATTGTTATTGCCCTCACTGGACTCGAACCCAGGTCAACCACGTGAGAGGCTGTGTCCTTAACCACTGTCACGGTGCTATACTTTTGCCCAGTGTTGGTATAGCATCTCAACATCAGATAACTTTGTCACGCATTAACATCACGCCAAGTTTGAATATTTCGATAGACACCATTAAGCATTGTGTTTAACTTCACTAACATTTCTTATTAAGTTTACCTCCACCACAAATATAATCCATAAAATGTGTAGCTTTTGCTACTGGCCGTTTTAACATCTTATTAGCCAGTTATAGGCTTACTAGTATCTACTAACTTACTACTTGGAATAGTCATAAGAATTGAGCAATTGCTAGCGAGAATGAAGATGAACTATTCACTGCCATAGCTATTTCATTTAATGGCATAAAAATGATACTCATGAATGATACTGATACAATAACTATCAATATAGGTGACAATAACTGACTTTTTCATCAAGTGTAAGGACGAGAGTATCTTGGAAACCCCTACTCTTTTACTGCCCAAGGCGTTTTGATCTAGCTTATAATACCCCAAAAAGCATGCACGGATGCATACTTAAGATTTCGAAAATCCTCCAGGAATAGTCACAATATAACCGTAAACAGTTTGTTTAGGTTTACTATAACGCAGCTACTGAGGGTTGTAGCCAGCGAAGTTTTTGTCTGTCCTGACACAAAACATGCACGGATGCGTACTTCGAAAATCCACCAGAAATAGTCACCATATTACTGTAAGCAGTTTTATTTTAGGCTTACTATAACATAGTTGCTGAAGGTTGTATCCAGCGCTGTTTTTGTCTATCCGTAAACAAATCCTTATGCATCATTTGTTTTGACTGTGACGAGATTCGAATATGGGACATATTGTTTGGCCGGCTCTGCATACGCGGTCTGGCAAAAAGTGTAATGATATACTGTGGATATAAAAAGTCTACACACCCCTGTCTAAATGCCCGGTTCTTGTGATGTAAAAGAATGAGACAAAGATAAATCATGTCAGAACTTTTTCCACCTTCAATGTGACCTATAATGTGAACAATTCAATTGATAAACAAACTGAAATCTTTGAGGAGGAAAAAAAAATAAAAAACTCACAATAACCTGGTTGCATAAGTGTGCACACCCTTAAACTAATACTTTGTTGAAGCACCTTTTGAGTTTATTACAGCACTCAGTCTTTTTGGGTAGGAGTCTATTAGCATGGCACATCTTGACGTGGCAATATTTGCCCACTCTTCTTTGCAAAAGCGCTCCAAATCTGTCAGATTGCGAGGACATCTCCTGTGCACA
>JACXGI010001159.1:0-14897 GCA_016801175.1 Esox masquinongy
CCATTTCAATAATATCGCTTGCACAGTGCTCCTTGGGATGTTTAAAGCTTGGGAAATCTTTTTGTATCCAAATCCGGCTTTAAACTTCTCCACAACAGTATCTCGGACCTGCCTGGTGTGTTCCTTGTTCTTCATGATGCTCTCTGCGCTTTAAACGGACCTCTGAGACTATCACAGAGCAGGTGCATTTATACGGAGATTTGATTACACACAGGTGGATTCTATTTATCATCATTAGTCATTTAGGTCAACATTGGATCATTCAGAGATCCTCACTGAACTTCTGGAGAGAGTTTGCTGCACTGAAAGTAAAGGGGATGAATAATTTTGCACGCCCAATTTTTCAGTTTTTTATTTGTTAAAAAAGTTGGAAATATCCAATAAATTTCGTTCCACTTCATAATTGTGTCCCACTTGTTGTTGATTTTTCACAAAAAATTACAGTTTTATATCTTTATGTTTGAAGCCTGAAATGTGGCAAAAGGTCGAAAAGTTCAAGGGGGCCGAATACTTTCGCAAGGCACTGTATAACTGACATTTTTAGGTTCCTTGAATGGAGGGTTGCCAGGACCGGTTGTTAATAGGACGGTGACTTCGAGCATCGGAGAGAACAGGGTGTTACTTTATTCATTGTCTGGCTGTGTGACATTGAGCACAGAAGTATTGATATTTTGCCTACCTACTGTATTTCTGCCAATGCTGTCATGTTCTGGCATGGCAGGCCCGCTGTACCAGTGAAATCCAACGCCCTTTCTCATTTGGAGCAAGGACAACTGTTTGTGGTTATTGCCCTCACCTATGTTCCCCATCACTGTCCATATTAAACATTCTCCTTTCCCTTGAGAGATTTTAAGAAATCCCTTGCACAATAAAAGTGACATATGATAAATAATTTGAATTTCAGTTCTTGTATACGGTAGCGCATGGGTCATGTGGAACTACATTGCTCAAAAAAATTAAGGGAACATGTATCATAGTATAACACCAAGTCAAATAAACTTCAGGGATATCAGTCTGTCCAGTTAGGAAGCATTAGTGATTGTGAATCAATGTCACCTTTTTTGGTGCAAATTAAAGTGACAACAGGTGCACTTTAGATGCAACAGCAAGACAACCCTCAAAAAGGGAATGGTTTTGCAGGTGGTGGCCACAGACTCTCTCCTTATCCTTTCTGACTGATTCTCCTCAAATTTTGCATTTTATTAGTGTCCTTGTCACTAATGGTAGCATGAGGCTGTACCTGCAGCCCATTCTGTTTGCACAGGTAGTACAGCTCCTCCAGGAGGGCACATCCATCTGTGCCATTGCAAGAAGGTTTGATGTGCCTCCCAGTACAGTCTCAAGAGCATAGAGGAGATACCATAAGACAGGCCGTTACACGAGAAGAGCTGGACAGGGCCATAGAAGGGCATCAACCCAGCAGTATTACCGGTATCTGCTCCTTTGTGCAAGAAACAGACTCCATGAGGGTGGCATGAGGGCCCGAAGTCTGCTAGTGGGACCTGTGCTTACAGCCCAGCACTGTGCAGCTCGATTGGCATTTGCCAGAGAACACCAGAAATGGCAGGTCCGCCATTGGCATCCTGTTCTCTTCACAGATGAGAGCAGGTTCACACTGAGCACATGTGACAGACGTGAAAGAGTCTGGAGACACCGTGGTAAACGTTATGCTGCTTGCAACATCATCTAGCATGACCGGTTTGGCAGTGGGTCACTGATGGTCTGGGGAGGCATATCCTTGGAGGACCTCAATTTAGAACCTCAATTTTTTTGCACAGTAAATTTGGTAAGAGCATTGCACATGCAGTGACAAGGTTGTAGGTTCAATTCTGATGGCTATAACATAAATTATGAAAAGAAATAGATGCACTCACTACTGGACGTTTCTTATGATAAGACCAGCTGCTAAATGTCGCAAATGTAAGGCCTAATGTACTTTGCTTACTAACTAGCCGTTTTGATTGGTTATAGTTAGTCAGCTACATGTCTTATTTTGCAGCTACAACTAAGTTACAGAGCATTAACAGGGTATCTGCAGGTTTAAGCAAGTTAAATTTAAGACTTTTTAAGACTTTTTTAATGTCACTTCGAATTCAATTGAAGACCAATTTCAAAACAAAACCCCACGCAAAAAATACATGAGGACACCAATTCGACTGAAGTAATGGACTGTGTCCACTAGGCGTTTAGCATTTTCGCTTGTTTCACTGTTTGCTGAGCGCTTGTGGGCGTGTTTGTTTGCCTGTTGCAAAAAAGTTTCAGGTTTTCTTAACGAAGGAAGTTACATAAACTAGCTTATGTGGCTAGCAGTATTATAATATCAATTCACTTTTTTGAGCACAGATAAGGATAAGGGATAATTAGGTTAATGAAAATAAACCAAATTAATAATAATTCAAATTGTTCTATAGGAGAAAAAAGTAGCTACAGGGCAGTACTAGGCTAGTAGCTAGTGTAGTGTTTGTGTATTTGATGACGACATATTATATTAACTAGCTATTCATAATACCAAATGAAATATCTTCCCACTTAGTAGTAGTATTTGAACAGGGACACATTGTACAGCTCTGGAAATCCGGACACCGCTATTATAATTTTTTTCTCTAGGTTGGTTGTAGAATAGTGACATATTAGGCTATGAAAGGAACTTTTCACAGCAATACCACGGAAAGGAGGAACAGACACACCTTTTCTGATTGGCTACTGCCCAAAGCCGGGTTGCAAAATTTGTCTAAAATGTGCATATTATAGAGGGGAGATCCATTTTCCTGCGTCTCTCACGCCAGCTTCGCGCTGCCAGGTATCCCACACTGCCTCACGCACACGGTCACATGACCTCATTGACAATGTGTTGGAGGTGAAATTTCGGTAGCCGAATTTTGTCTATAAAATGCCCAGTGCACAGGGTCCATAAGGCAGACAGGCCACAGGTGGGGTGAAGATCGCATAGACTTTCAATTGGAGTAGGGCCACGGGCAGCAAAACACAAGCAGTTTTTTCAAGCTGTGTGGTGCTCGATCCCGTGAGCGGCGCCGCTTTCTGTGCTGGCTTGTTCGCAATTAAAGGGGCCGAACGTTGAAATTTGTTGAACTCTTGAGCGGCCGCAGCCCAGGTCGACCAACTAACAGTCATCTTGTCAACCAATTAAATAATTGACACCATTGTTATCCAAGCGCAAGAATGGAGAGAAAAATGAATTATTGCTGTTTTGGATTTGTTGTTGATGAGCACCAAAACAAGCAGCTGTTCAAGGTGCATCCGCATCTGCATGCCATGTCAAGGGAACATGACTGTAGCACTGATATGCATTGCTAGTGAAGTAGGCTACTGCATCTCCCTCTAATTAGGGCTGCACGATTTATCGAATTATAATCGAAATTGCGATACTGACATGTGCAATATCCAAATGGCCAACTTACGCCATTTTCAGACCCAAAAAAGGTGAATGAGATGCGCTTCACGCGAGGCAACGGGCACGAATCGTACATCCGTAATAGTTTTTCTTGCGGCTGCTGTATACAGTAGGTATTTTGTAGATTACGTAAATACCTGGACTAATTTTGTTTAAATACTTTATGGTTTTTCAATGTTAGTTTGAGTTAACACTGCAACTGCTAGCGAAGGCGCCTGCTTCAAGCTAGCGAGTGGCACCAAGATATTATTACACAGGATGCACCTTTGAATTGGTATAAGTGTAAAATAGAAACCACAGAACTTTAATTTTTTATTCAGTTTTATAGCACATTATGTCGGCTATGATCTATATTTTTAAGTGAGATTATCTACACAGTTTAAACCCATGTTTGAAATTCGCAAATCATAACTGTAATTGCAATATTTGTCAAAGAAATCGCGATTCAATACTTAATCCAAATCGTGCAGCCCTACCTCCAATGTTGTTTAATTCCCTCCAGTGTGTGGCCAGTCAGTCCCCATCATGAACATAACGGTTTACTTATCTCGACGCCAAAAGGGCTAGTGATCTCTGTTTCAGTCCTGTACTAACTTTTGTTCAACTAATAACTATAATAATAATAACAATAATTAATACAATTATAACAATAGGCATATAGCCTAATAATTATAACAAGAATAATATTGCACACAGATGAGAAATACAAATAATCTGCTTACCTAGCCAACTATTTTATTTTATGTAGTTGTCTTTAATTTTTATTTCATTTACAAAAACGCAAAACATCTTTAATTTTTAGACAACATAACAAACCTACAGTAGCTTCACCAGAGCATTATTGTTACTATGGTAACCAACGCTAACTCAGCCGCGATAGCTAGAACACGATAGACCCCCGCATAGGTGTACACACGGTAGGCAGAATTTTAACTCGTTTCAGTTGTCGCTTATTGCGGTAAGTGCCTGTACCCACCGTCGTTAGAGCAGGACTCCACGGGACTGTCATCTGTGATATGACCAAACAGAACAGAGAAATGTCGGGAGAGAAAGGTATGGCAGCTACACCTCCTTCGACCGCAAAGCACTTCAGAGGATGATTAAAACAGCAGAGCGCATCACAAGGTCTGACCTGCCATCCCTGCAAGATCTCTACACAGAGAGGTGTAGGAGGAGGAGCAAACGGATCATCACAGATCCCAGCCAGCCATGCCACGCCACGGACTGTTTACCAAGCTGCAGTCAGGCAGAATGTACAGGAGTATTCAGTCCAAAACAAACAGGCTACGGGACAGCTTCTTTCCACAGGCTGTAAGGTTGTTCAACTCGAGAACCCCTCTTCCCTTCCATCCATAGCCCATGCACATCTGTCACTTATATCATGCACACCTGTCACTTTTACATTGCACTACGGTTGTATAGTTGTATAATTATTATTATTGATGCATGTTTTTGTATAGTGTTATTACTGATTGATTGTGTTATCTTCTTATTTTTTTAAATTATAATTACTGTTACTTTTCAACTTTTAACTGCACTGTCAGGAGTAGGAAAACCAAGCATTTCATTGCCGTAACTTGTTATTCCAAATGACAAATAAACCTTTGAACTTTGAATTATGCTTGTATCAATTATGTGAAAGTACTTTTTTCCAAGACCATTTGCAGAGACTGAAATACAGTTTAATTGTATTTTGTTTGAGGATTAAAATGGTTTGAGAACGTAAAACTGAAATACAGTATATTAATTTGAAGACTGAAGTACCTCTACAAACAGTTTTAAATATTTTGGTTGCAGTCAAGAATGAGACACTGGTGGTTTAGAAAGCTGCTGAGTGCCGTCATACTACAGACACATGCATACATACACATGCACAGTCATACTCACTATGCCTGCCATGGCCAGTTTTTGAGTAGCCATTGCTTGGTTATATGTGATAGATGGCCATCATTAGGAGGTTGATGGTTGAGAATGCTGCTTATTGCATTTACAATATAGTTGATTTGAGCTCTACATATTACACAGTGAAACAGGACAACCTTTTGCACAAGTTTATTCAGGATAACCATTTATGCATTTTCCATTGATTCAACATATTACACAAATGTGAACGTGCTGTGTAAGGTACATTGTGCGGTGAACCTGTGAACAACTACTTCAATATCAGCTAAACTGTTCTGAAGGTTCTTTGCCGAGACCTATGGGTTCTGGTGTGTAGATCTGACTTGTTTTCATGCAAATCATTGTGATATTTTCTCCTTCCTTTTACTTGGACTGTTCAATTTAACAGCAATGTTCTAGAAAGTTGTAATTGGTAACTCTAAGTGTTGAATTTCTATAGCCTGTTGCAGAAAGGTGGCAAGTTTCACTTTGCACTACATAGAGGTCAGGTCAACATATGTTTACAGAAATATTAATTTATTGTTCCAGGGTGCCTGGAACAATTACATTTTATAATTCTAGAGTAATGACGTGGCTATGGACTTTAAAACATTTTTGGGAGGAATGTAAGTGTTAAATGTCTTGGGATTGATTATCTGCGGTCTAATTTAAACCTTATCCTAAAAGTTGATTCAATAGCATAAATTATTAGTAGAACAGGTCCAAAAGAGCACAACAGACATTACTGAAAGTCAATGAATGTTGTCCAAAAGCTTAAAGTTAATGGCATAACTGAAAAGAAATACACAGTTAAATGATTTGCCAGTTAGACAATTAAACATTTAATCACTCCATCAAATATTCAAGAAATATGCAACAACTGACAAAACTAAATGGTTTCTCTATGTACTGTGTATTCAGCTTTGTAAACTTTGGTTTCTTCCTATCATGTATGGCCAGGTGAACACTTCCAAAACACTTTACTGTTTATTCTTGCTAAACAACTGATGTTTCTTGTCTCTATGGGGGTATGTCAGAAAGCAGGTTTAGTGAAAACCTAGAGTTAGTTGACTCAGAGTTGATGGAAACTCTGGGTTTACAGTTTCAAAGAGCCAGTTCAGCGTTTCTCTGAGTCAGTTACTACGGCAACATACTCAGTGAAGCTAACCTGCTCGGTAGCAGGTTTTATCCAACTAACCCTGAGTTTGTCCTACTCTTTCACTGAAACCATCTGAATGAGTCAGACAGGGCGTGTCCTTTTCTCGAAGAGCCAGTAGAAGCACAAATACTCCGCAGAAATCTCAGTCGGGAGAGAGTGATCAGACCCCGTTTGGATGTTTTATCATTCCCTAATGATTATCTGTTTGAGAATTACAGTTCTCTGCACAATCAATCATTTATCTGATAACAATTCTCAGCCCTCACATTGTTCCTATGACACATGGTGGACATGCTCTTTGTGTTGCAGTTTTCTGTATAACATCGGTGACACTGAGCATAGGCAACCGTCTCTGTCGGGCCGTCAGAGATGTGACTCTTGCACTGAAACGTTTTCTGTACACTTTAGTTGTGTTCCTAAGTCACAGACACACGAGACTCATCAAAAAATAATTTCACAGAATTGCAGATATCAGTCTAAGCAGTAATCAGTTTATTTAGGATGAAGCTTTAAGAAAACTGAGTGAAAACTGCCCAAAAGCAACTATACTTCCTGAGGAGACTCAAGAAGTTGGGCAAGTCTGTAAAAACTCTCACCAGCTTCTACAGGTGCACCATTGAGAGCATCCTCTCAGGCTGCATAACTGCCAGATATGGCAGCCGCTCGGATTGCAAGTCCCTCCAGAGGGTGGTGAGGTCTGCGGTGCGTGTCGGCTGCCATCTTCCCTCCATGCAAGGCATCTACCATACACTATGCCTTAGGAAAGCACAGAACATCAAAGACTACAGCCACCAAGGCTATGGTCTATTCACACCGCTACTGCCGTCTGGTTGACACTACCGGAGCATCAGAGCACGCACTTCCAGACTCACAGTGTTTTCCCTCAGGCCATAAGACTCCTCAACCAGCAACAATGATCTATGATCATACTGATCACACATGAACATTCCAAATGCTCTGATGTTTTTCTATGTACATTTAATGTACATTAGAATATTCTTTTGTATGTACCATTCTTAGGCATATTATACTCATATTATATTTATAATATTCAATACTTCTGCCCATATTGTTCATATTTCTCATCCTACTCTCTTTAAAATTGCTGCTAGTTTACATTTTTATGTATATTATTGCTATATTTTTGCTTTATATATTTCTTAATTCTTACTACGTAGATGTGTGCCATGTCAATAGAATGTCACTGTTCAGAATGACGCTGTGTTATTCGGTGCATTTGATAAATAAACTCTGAACTTGATATTACACCCACACGCACACATTATATAAATGTTTAATGAGTGGAAGACTCGAGATGCGACTTTTTTTTCAGTTAATACTCATGCATTGTCTCGGTCAGCAATTGTCTGCCACGCTAGCTCACATTCTTTTGCTGCTGATACTGTATTGCTTTTTTCTTGAATATACACTCATATTCTGCATGTGCATTCATTAATATATCTGACTCCACTGGGAAGAAGTACGGGTTCCGAGACCTTTTTCTCCTGTTGCCATGATGAATCATGTTATCTGCGTTCCATTGATGAGGGTTTTTTATCTCCTCGTGCAGGTGCTTTACTCAGGGCTAACTTAACTCAGAGTTGACTGAACTAATGGTTACCACCTGTTCTGAAACCGTCAACTCTGAGTTTGACAGCTCAGAGTCAGTCAACCCTGAATTGTGGTTTCAATTCAGAGTATGTTAACCCTGCTTTCTGAAATACCCCCAGCGTCTCATCAAATTATATTGTGTTTTCTGGATCTTTTGTACATCTGAAGTTGTGCAGCTCAAAAATAGCCAGTGCAGCTGCATGGCCAGATTTATGAGCTTGGCAATTTAACACAATATCCCAAACCTCTAATATGACCTAGTCATACAATACAAGCTAGATGTGTAAACAGAAAATTATATTCAGAATGTCAATAATGACAGCATTATAAATTATAATGGTGTCCAATAGTATCCTGGGTAATATGTTTATTGATAATATATTAATTCTGTGTTTTTTTTCTTGTTCTTGTTAGCTACACTCAACAACACAGGATAAACGTCTAACCTTCAACATTGCTGCACGTCTGCTAATGTCCACACTTTTATAGTGGTCTTCTGCCCTTTTAATGATCATCCATAAAAACGACATATGGTCTAAAATTGACAGTAACGTCGACAAACTATCCTTTTAGTAATATTTCTATAAGTAAAACAAAACAATGTATTTGTTACTGCACTGCTAGCTCGCTAATGGCAATGACTAGCATAGAAGGAGGACGGAAGATACGTAATACTTCATTTCAACACAACGATTTCGGAATGATCGCGCTGGTCAACGTTAGAAATGACGTAGAGAAGTTTACTTTAGGGAATTGTAGTCTTACATTAGGTATGCTATGTTGCTAATTAGCATGTACACGTTTGTAGGGGTAATTTAAGCAAATATGTTGACATTCATCACCTTGTTCTGACAAGATTTAAACGGTTATCAAAACGGCGAGGTGGCGTAAGTCTACACGAAACACACCTTATTTGAAGCGATTCTATTGACTTACAGTTGAATGAGAATCCCATGAGAAATAAAGGACGTGTTTGCCTGCTCACTCATGTTTTCTTTACAAATAGTACATATTACCAATTCTCCAAGGGAATGCAAACTTTTGAGCGCAACTGTATTTACTGAATTAATGTTACCTACGGAAGAATTATTTGGCAACAAATCGCTATAAGTTCAGCTGTGGAATCTAAGGCGGTTGAGGATGCAGAAAACGGTGAGTGAAGAAAATAGCATATAGCTGGCTAGCTTAGCTAACTAGCTTTTTTAGTCTCCTCCATCCAATAAAGTGTTATGTGTTGATAAATATTGTCTTCTAGTTCTGTAGCCTAGTTTTGGGTGTCTACCATACTGCTTCCTCTATATGTGCGCTCACTCTTTTGACACACGAACGGCCATAAGCCAATGATCATGGGAACTACACCCACTCCTTTGCGCGTTATGTAGTAGCGCTCATGTTGTATCTGTAGTTTTTTAACACATTTCAGTTAACCAAATACTATTTGAATAATAACACGTATTATTCGGATTGTAAAATCTTGTCAAATTCACACCCTTTATATATATATATATATATATATATATATATATATGTATGTATATATATATTTGTATCGCTGATTTTCCCCCTCCACCTATACACTCCTAACCTTGAACGAATTTTACTCGTTGGGGCTGAAGTGGAACATACACTATATGTCCAAAAATGTGGGGACACCTCTACTAATTATAGAGTTCAGTTCACAGGTGCATAATATCTAGAACATAGCCATGAAATTTCCGTAGACAAACATTGGTAGTACAATGGCTTGTACTGCAGAGCTCAGTGACTTTAAACATGGCACTGTCATAAGATGCCACCTTTGCCACAATCAGTGACATTTCTGCCCTACTAAATTTGCCCTGGTCAACTGTAAGTGCTATAATTGTGAAGTGGAAGCATCTAGGAGCAACAACAGCCCGGCCACAAAGTGGTAGACCATGAAAACTCTCAGAGTGGGGCCGCAAAGTGCTAAAGTACATAGCACATAAAAATCGCCTATCTGTTGCATCACTCACCACCGAGTTCCAAACTGCCTTTGGAAGCAACATCAGCCCAAGAACGTGTCGGGAGCTTCACCAAATGGGTTTCCATGGCTGAGTAGCTGTATGCATGCGTCACATCAATATGCTCAATGCCAAGTGTTGGCTGGAGTGGTGTAAAGCTTGCAGCCACAGACTCTGCAGCAGTGGAAACATATTTTCTGGAGTGAAGAATCATGCTTCAGTATCTGGCAGTCTGATGGACGAATGTGGGTGTGGCGTATGCCAGGAGAACTCTAATTACCGGAATGCATAGTGCCTACTGTAAAGTTTGGTGGAGGAGAGAGAATGGTTATGTTTCAAGGTTTGAGCTAGGCCCCTTAGTTCCAGTGAAGGCTCATCTTAATGCTAGAGGATACAAATACATTTTATACAATTTGGCACTTTCAGCTTTGTGGCAACAGTTTGGGAAAGACCCTTTTCTCTTCCAGCATGACTGTACCCCATTACACAAAGCGGGTTCTATAAAGATATGGTTTGACAAGGTTGATGTGGAGGAATTCAAGTGGCCTGCACAGTGCCCTGACCTCAACCCCGCTGAACACCTTTGGGATGAATTGGAACAGTGATTGCCAGCCAGGCCTTCATGTCCAACATCAGTGCCTGACCTCACAAATGTTCTTTTGGCTGAATGGACACTAATTCCCACAGAGAGAATTCTCCAAAATCTCCAAAATCTTGTGGAAAGCATTCCCAGAAGAGTGGCGGCTGTTATAGCTGCAAAGGGGGGTCGACATGCTCATCAACAAAAGCATCATATCGACGCCCATGGTTTTGGAATTGGAGGTCCGACAAGCTCATATAGTTATGATGGTCGGGAGTCCAAATACATATGGCCATATAGTATTTATATATACTGCTTCGGAAAAAATTAAGAGACCACTGCAGCTTTTTCTTTCCTTTCCAAAAAAGTTGTAAAAGAAAGTTTTGAGTGAGGAATTTGCAGTGGTCGCTTAATTTTAACCCTTCTGTTCCTTACTCAAAACCTTCCTTTTTGACTTTTTGGAAAGGAAAGAAAAAGGTGCAGCGGTCTCAATTTTTTCCAGAGCTGTACAGTATATACACTGTATATACACACACATTTGTATTGATGATTTTTCACCACCTCCTATAAACTCCTTGAACAAATTAAAATTTGGAAAAAAAATTAAGCAGAATATATGTGATTCCTCTCACCGTCACAGTTTGTATAGCTTGAGTCCTTAATGTGTAGCTGGCCTTGGTACATGTGGTTTGTTCTCTCTGTGCGCATGCACAAGTTTTTGCGCATCTGTTTGCGTCCTTGCACGTCTAGGTGCATTCATTCATCCGTGCTGTGTGTTTGCCCGGGACATGGTCTGCATGTGCTTACAGAGTGGGAGAGCTGCAGCTCCGGCCCTGACTGTGAGCCAGGGTCGAATACTGTTCAGGCCGCCCTATGAGGTACAGACGATTCTTCTCTCCAGTTTCGGAACCCAGGGGGAGTCAACTTCCTCTCAGGGTATTTGTGAAGGTCTGATCTGTCTTGGCTGGGTCAACTCATATCCTGTGCAGAATTAACACAACACTTTGCGTACACCAGGGGGGCATGGCTGTGGTCATATCTTTTACCTGACCCTGGACAGAAGCTGGTCTGCTGTGGCAGGCTATTTAACTTGTCAACCATAACAAGGTAGTCTACTAAAGCAGTCAACTTACATTAACTTGGATCAACCTTGCTAAGCTCATGTCTTGTACAAAACTGACCCAACCCTTGCATGCACTTGTGGTGACTGGGTTGTAGTCATATCCTACATCTGTCTCCTGAGAGTACTGCTGCTAGCCTAGCAGGCCACTCATATAAAATAGATAGATCAAAGTGGCTAATCCCACATCCTGTACTTATGATGGAGAGGACAAGCTGCGCTTTCCCACACATGCTTGAGTCATACACACTCCATAGACCTAATATTGCTTGCAAGGTAATTTAAGCCTCTAACATCTTACATTCACATAAAAAATAGATGGACGCACTATTACTCACCAGTTTACCATGGTGTGGATTTTGTGGACTTTCATTCCACGCTTATGGAACAACAATGTTTGAAGTGGAACAAAATTTACTATTGAAGGAGACAATAGTCTCTCTTTTGGAACTTATTCATGTTCGATTTCTTTTTGACCCGTGTATGCAGTGACAATTTTTTAAATGATTTAAATAAAATCTGTGATTTTTCCACTTTCAAATTCAATCCATTACAGACTGTTGACATCACACTTTTTTACTTTTGACATCACTTTATATCAGTACAATGTTTAAGCAGAGGTGTTTTGTGAATGGAGCACACTTCTTGTTTCTTCAAAACAGAATGCATATTTTGCAAATTAGCCGATTGAACAAACTACTAAAAAATGTTTCTATTCAGAGAAAACCTACAAAAAACTCCACACCTGTGCATGTGGGCTGAGGTTTCTTGAAACATCCAAAAGAAACCTTACTGATTGGAGCCCTTGTTTCATTCAGACTTTTTTGGAAATACAAGTTTAGACCTCCAAGGAGGCATGACAAAATTTCGAGGTATGGCCCCTTGAGTCTAGGTCCTGCATATCCTTCCCAGAGCATGGATTGATGTGGGGTCATGTTGGTGAACTGTTGTTGTTATTTTGCTAACATCTACATTCAATCAAATTGAGCATTAACCAGATTCAATAAAGCGGACTTCATGGGAGAGTGGCAACAGGAAAACAACCCACATCAAATCTCAGCTAGATTTTGCCAGATGTCATGTGGCAGCCTCTGAGAAGTGGAAGAGGATTCTGTGGGCTGATGAAACCAAAACCGAGCTCTTAGCCTCAACACCACATATCACCCTGAGAACACCATCCCTACCATGAAGCATGGTGGGGGCAGTTTCATGCAATGGGTTTGCTTCTCTGGATCAGGGCCTAGAAAGATTGTTAAGATAGAGGGCAAAATGGATGCAGCAAAGTACAGAGTAATCCGGGAAGAAAACCTTCTGAAGTCTGCAATGGACCTGGGACTTAGATTAATGTCCACTCCAGGACATCGACCCAAAACATACAGCCAAAGCCAAACTGGAGTGGCTTAAAAACAAAAAGGCCAATGTCCTGGAGTGGCCCAGTCAAAGCCCAGACCTCAGTCCAATTGAGAATATGTGGAAAGAGTTGAACATTGTTGTTCACCAAAGGTCCCGATCCAGCTTGACGAAGCTTAAGCAATTTTTCAATTACGAATGTGCACAAATGCTGTGTCCAGATGTGCAAAGCTGGTAGAGACTTAATCAAATTGACTCATGGCTATAATTGTTGCCAAAAGTGCCACTACCAAATATTGACATATGCAATCAATTATTTTCCATTTTGTATTTGTAATTTATTAAATTTTTTGCCTTGGATATTACGTACTTTTTTGTTGATTAGTGGCAAAGCTTCCTAATTCAATCCATTTTGATTTAATGTTTTAACACAATAAAAACAGTCCAAGGTGAGGGAATACATATGAGAGCCATTGTATATGTACAGGCAATTTTTGTTCTTTGCTGGTCAGCCAACCCAGTAAATATGTAGGAGAACATAATATGGAGTGTTGCCTTGTTAATATATAAGTGGAAGTCCGTTTTTTTTCTCTTTCCATTTCCGCAGCAAACCAAAAAGTGTCACACATTCAATGAGTAGCTCAAGTAGATTTTTTAAATTAACTTGCAAAGGAAGGAACATTTTTGTATAGCTTTGATTTTACAAGGTAAATAGTCTTTGTTAAGAAAATTCTCAGTCACCCTGCATATTCGGATAAGTGTACTTTATTCATATCATATATATATGTTGTTTACATTTATACAAAAATACAGAATACAGTAGTTGCCCAGCTTTCGCCTGGGTCACAATGACGTTTTCTTTTGGCACCCAGGCTAACTTCCTGCCTACATGCCTGTTGTTTGTTTTCCTCGGTGGAACACATAGACGCAAAATTCCCCAATTATAATAGAATTCTAAATATGGAATTCTATTTCTATGGTGGGACCAGAAGCACTGTTCTGGGACCAGGTCATTTCAATCTAAATAAGCAAAACAACATATAATAATTAATACCAGAACAGTGCTCTCTCCATCATGGACCACAGGACTGAGGCTCCATGGAAATACACTGTGGTTGCTTTCCAAACAAACCCTATTCATTACAGTACTGTGAGGGAGAAGTACACTCCCTGAAAACCACTTTGTTTTTGTTTCATATTTTTACATGTATTCATTTATCGTAATTTCAACACTATTGACAGGTAAAATTAACCTAATTTATTGAAGAACACTGAAAATGATAAGTTGCAATAGTTTACATATTTAATAACAATAAATGTAATTTTCTTTTGCAGAAAAAGTTATTACACCCATAGATTTATTATCCTATCAAATGGCAAACAATCAGGTGCATTAAAACAGGTACCCAGATCAGAAAATCATTAAAGAGCAACTTATATACATTCCACCTTACATTAAAAAATGTGTTTTGGTCATTTTTTATACTTGTATGTGGTAACAGATCTTACCTATATCAAAATAACTCTGAGTCCTGCAGAAGGAAGGTCTTTGTTCTGCAAAAAAACCTCCCAGTCAATTTAGGAGTTTGATAAACTAGAAAGGCATATATTAAGTTATTTACAGTAATGGTGGCAACATTTGCACAATGATATTTCATTTCTATAGATACAAATATGTAAATATTGATTGCAAAGTGTAATTTCTCAGTGTTACTTGGTAAATGAAGTTACCTTTGTGTCAAAAGTGTTGAAGATCATATATCCATATATTTAATCACACAGTGCTTTCATAAAGTATTCAG
>JACXGI010001159.1:14997-101468 GCA_016801175.1 Esox masquinongy
ACACACACACACACACACACACACACACACACACACACACACACACACACACTACTGTTAAAAAGTTTGGGGTCACTTAGAAATGTTCTTCTTTTCCATGAAAACATTCATAAAATGAGGAAATATAGCAAAATGAGTGGGAAATATAGTCATTTACAAGGTTAAAATAATGAATTTTTGTTGAAATAGTAATTGTGTCCTTCAAACATTGCTTTTTTTTCAAAGAATCTTCCATTTGCAGCAATTACAGCCTTGCAGACTTTTGACATTGTATTTGTTAATTTGTTGACATAATCTGGAGAGATTTCACCTCATGCTTCCTGAAGCACCTCCCATAGGTTGGATTGGCTCAATGAGCACTTCTTATGTACCAAACAATCAAGCTGCTCCCACAACAGCTCAGTAGGGTTGAGATCCGGTGACTGTGCTGGACACTCCATTATAGACAGAATACCAGCTGACTGCTTCTTCTAGTTGTTGCATAGTTAGGAGCTGTGCTTTGGGTCGTTGTCCTGTTGGAGGAGGAAATTGGCTCCAATCAAGCGTCAAATCATACCTCCACACGATACGGCATGGTGTTGCAAAATGGAGTGATAACCTTCCTTCTCAAGATCCGTTTTAACCTGTACAAATCTCCCACTTTACAACCACCAAAGCACCCCCAGACCATCAGATGCTTGACAGATGTCTTCAAGCACTCCTGCAGCATCTTTACATTTGGTCTGCATCCCACAAATGTTCTTCTTTGTGATCAGAACACCTCAAACTTAGACTTGTTTGTCCATAACACTTTTTTCAATCTTTCTCTTTCCAGTGTCTGTGTTTTGACCTTCTTAATCTTTTCTTATTATTGTCCAGCCTGAGATCTGCCTTTTTCTTTGCAATTCTGCCTAGAAGGCCAGCATCCTGGAGTTGCCTCTTCACTGTTAACATTGAGACTGGTGTTTTGAGATGACTATTTAATGAAGCTGCCAGTCGAAGCCCTGTGAGGCATCTGTTTCTCAAACTGGACACTAATGTATTGGTCCTCTTGCTCAGTTGTGCACCGCGGCCTCCATCTGCTCTTTCTATTCTGGTTAGAGCCGGTTTGCGCAGTTCTGTGAAGGGAGCAGTACACAATGTTGTACGAGATCATTCGTTTCTTGGCAATATCTCGCATGGAATTGCCTTCATTTCTCATAACAAGAATCGACTGACGAGTTTCAGAAGAAAGTTATTTGTTTCTGGCCATTTTGAGCCTGTAATCGAACGTGCCATTGAAAAAACACAGGACTGATGGTTGCTGATAAAGGGCCTCTGTATGTTTATGTAGATATTCCATAAAAAATCAGCCATTTCCAGCTACAATTGTCATTTACAACAGTAACAAAGCCTACACTGTTCTTGTTATTTGAACATAATTTGCTTTTCATTCGAAAACAAGAATGTTTATAAGTGACCCCAAACTTTAGAATGGTAGTGTATATACAGCTCCGGAAATAAATTAAGAGACCACTGCACCTTTTTCTTTCCTTTCCAAAAAAGTTGAAAAAGGAAGGTTTTGAGTGAGGAACAGAAGGGTTAAAATTAAGAGACCACTGCAAATTGAACGCTTCTGTTCCTCACTCAGAACTTTCCTTTTGAACTTATTTGGAAAGGAAAGAAAAAGGTGCAGAGGTCTCTTAATTTTTTCCGGAGCTGTATATGTATGTATGTATATATATATATATATATGTATGTGTGTATATATATATATATATATATATATATATATATATATATTTACACACACACACATTTAATTAACAAATCTCCAAGGGGTTGTACTTACTTCCTCACAAGTGTATATAGTGCATTACATTTGACCAAAGTCCTTTGGGCCTTCATCAAAAGTAGTGTGAAATATATAGGGAAAAGTTTGCCATTTGGGGAACAACCCATATCTCTGTGTTCATAGGTCTCAGATGGACAGGAAAATGGGGGATGCCACCACATTTCTGTTCACAGCTTAAACCATGTTTCAATTCATTTTAATATTCATACAATATGTAAAACACCTGCAAAACTTCTGAAGTTTAATCTTGAAAAGCTTACATATGGTTTGTTTTGTTGTGGCTATTGTTTCAATGTATCACAATGCTTTTTGTGTATAACATTAATTTGGGGGAAGGAGCAACAAAACAACACTTAATCACACCAAGCATTTTCAGCTACTCATGCTGACACTGTCACTTTTGTCCAGAACTATATGAACACCAATGTGGTATTTTTTAGCATACACTCCATTCATGTTACGATAACACTCTTCTAACAGAAAAGTCCAATAGGTGAATTCCCCAAATACACTGAATCAAATAAATAGGTTTCGCCAATAGAATTGTTTTCAACAGAAGTACAACAGCTAAAACCCTACAAGCATACAGATTTTTTTTTAATAAATGCAATTTAGAGCTCAATTCAATCAAATCCACATGGCCGTATTTACACAGTAGCTATTTCCCAATGCTCAAATTAACTCATACTGGTGAACTGTATGAAAACCTACAACTACTACAAGGGTGACCTTCTTACAAGGAAGATTTTACTTTTCAGAATGAAGTGTTTTTGCGTATTTAAAATAAAGACACTGTGTAAAGATTACTTTGGAGGATTTGAATCAATGTCAGCCTTGAAATTTTAAGATATTTGTCTGTCGAATATTATTTAGTGTAGAATTACTATGTAAGAGCTTGATGTTGTGGATTATTATCTTTCAAATAAAGAAGACTATTGCTCTGACTAATGTGTTAATAATTAATTAGACTTATGGATATTTAAAATGGCTTCCAATTAGACTTAGGGAATTGTGAATTGGAAGAAGGGTAACAGATCAACATAAAGGAGCTGTAAAGACTATAGAAGTAACAGGTCATTTCAATCATAGTGAGATTATTACAACTAGCTAGGCAGTAATGCAACGTGCTTATCTTATTGTCTGCAGCACCTTTTAGGAGACTGTTTCATCTCTTTGGTCCACGGTCACAGAGTCAACCAGCACCTATCACTGAGATGTGTTCATGGACAGGCTTTTTTAGTCAACTGTGTGCCTCCATTGTTTGGTTGTCTCTTGCTGGATTGGTGAAAAGTCATACACAAAATACTGGGTATTATACAATGTTCCAAGTGATCTTGAATAAACAGCATATTGGGATTTTTGAATGGATCACCTGTATTCATGATGGAGTCACACAGCATAAATCCAAACAAGGCACAAAACCAGGTAGCAGGGGTGAAAACACCACAAGTGAGGGAATGCGTGTATTGGTAAAAGTACTACATACGGTCAAGCATAAAACTTAATACAAAAGGTTAAGTTCTTCCTAACGTCTGTCAACAATAGGAGTCTATGCCTATTTAAGGGCTTGCATTTCTGTATTTTCACAACTGTGTATCAAGCAGTTTTATACAACATGTAAGATAGCAACCGAATTGTGCAAATATTCTGCTGTTTTTCTACATACTCTTAATTCATATAATAGTTGGGTTCTTTCTGGATAAGGAGCGAAAAACTCACCTCACAGATTATATCACTTTTCAAAATGTATTAAATATACTAGTAATTTAAAAACCTCATATTCTGGGATTTGGTGTATGTGGAACATTTTCAAATCTTTGTGTTACCACCAAAACAAATGTTTTAGCTGAATTGGGCTATTCGAGTTCAAAAAGTTGAACTTGAGTGCAGATAAACTGTAACAATGCTGTATATGTGCAACACACAGAGAATACATTATGGCTGGTTAGGCTGCCATACTGAAGTGTAGGAGTCGCTGTAACTGCTGATACATCTGGTGAACCTCAATCTCCAGAATCTGAATCTGATACCATATCGGTTCACTTTAGGCTAGACCACCTCATTGTTGTGCATTGAAGGCATAGACAGACCTCAAGTTATTAAACCCTTAAATGTTAATCTCCGTCAATATGGATATGTAAGATCTACACTTGATCTAAAACATAATTTGTTATTGTGTACAGTGAGTTAAATGGAAGTTAGTCAAAGCAGCACATTTTTGTTCATCCACACCTCCAACAAATGCCTTTCCTAGAACCCTTTCATAAACAACACCATGTATGTGTGTGTAAATAGCTCTATGTTTTTCTTAAGAATATACTAGATAACACATGTTCATACATGCTTATGTGCTGCTTGTGTAGGCTTTATGCATGGCAGAAGTATGGGTTATGTAGTCCTTATAATGTGCCTGTAAAAATCTTTCCTAGTCATTTAGGGCTCCATTCAATCAAACCTGCATTGCAGTATTTACACAGTAATTCTTTTGCCAATGGTGAAATGAACTCAGAAATTATATAACTGGTCACAGGCCTGCTTATTGAAAATAAGGTTGAATATTGAAAATAAAAACACTGAGTAAATATTGCTATGCTGGGTTTAGATAAGCTGATTAATTTTCTTTTTTTTCCCCAACCGCAGCAATAAGCTGCTATCAGCATTTCGAGTAAATAAATAAATACATCACACATGGCCAAAAACATAAACAAAACAGATGGTTAGATCCGTTAATATTTCTAGCTAACTAATTTGAACATTTGTTCTCAGGGAGTGGAATGCTGCTGAGAAAAATGTGAGTTAAGTAAGGGCGACTAGAGGTAGTCCTTTATGCTTTAGAAAGACATTTGTAGGAGGTTTTCTCTGCCCCATTCTTCAGCAATAGACCTCCAGCCAAACCCACACAATGTTCTTATGGGGGAAGGCTTTTTCCCGTTCACTGTGTTTTCGTCATATTTCAATCATTTTTAGTGCCTCCAGATGTTTCCACGATGATGTTACTCTTCTTTTAGCTTCCCTTGATGAAAATTTGATAGTAGACGATGGATTAATATATTCATGTACGAAGAAATCAAGCTTTTCCCACCTCATAGCAGGTGTGATACAACAGAGTAGATATCCGTGTGGTCCATGCAATGCCATTCTCTGGTTCTGTTATGTGAGGACTGACAGTTTTTGGGCAGGAATGAAGCAAGTCTTTCATCTCAGAAATATTCGTAAGAAATTCTGTTTTTTACGTTTGCTTTTGTTTGATTGCTCTTTCTCAGAAGCCCCTATGTATACCTATGAGAGGTAGAGAAAGAGGTAAATATAAATTACAGTAGTGATAAGCTTTTCATACCTCCATCTGAAAATGGTCATAGTTCTAAATTCATCATTGTCAAGCCATGCATTTCAGTCTAGAATTGGCTAACTGGTTTTCCAACATACATAAAAATTATAATATGAAGACTAACATTAATCTCACCAATTTCCAAGGATTGAAGATTTACACCGTCTCAATGATGTTCAATCTGTTCCTGTAGTGGACAATATAAACAAAATTAAAAACCTATGAATAATTACAAATTCTTGATTTATGACTTAGCATACATCTTCATATAAAAATTAAAATGCCTATAACCCACTTTTAGGTTTGAATCCTACATTAAGTTAAAAACAAGTGGCTTTACTTTTCAGATGTTTCTTCTAGTGGAGGTGCCACATTCCCTTCAATTCCTGTGAAGAGGCCTCCTTCCACAGATTTATTTTCATCTGACTTATCTTTGTTCCTCCTGGATTTCACCTATCAGACACCAAGGAAACCCATGTTAACCGCGAAGTACAAAAGACGCAATGAAAATGCAAAACAACCAAGTCAAAGCAGCATGAAAATAAATATCCTCACGCTGAACAACATCTACCTATAGCAGATGCTCCACAGCGAATTTCAGTAGTGAATGCATACATTTTCATCCTGTCCTCCCATGGGAATCAAACCCATAAACCTGGCATTGGAAGCTCCTTGCTCTACCATCAAAGACCAAAACGATCTACAATTTGCAATCAAACCAATCAACGCAAATAACACAAACAGTACCATGTCAGTAGACTAATCAACATTCTGTATAGAGTTGATCCAGACCCTTCTGTCACGTTTTAAGTGGCAGGTTCTCAACGTCAAAGGTCAGCTTACCTTCCACACAAACAGAAACACGATCGCTACAATAGGAATGACAAGTAGTGACAAGAGGCTTTTCTCCACTACCTCAGGCAAGACCAGAGACTCTGTCCCTGTGGGGACACAAAAGTTTATAGTCAGGAAAAGGTGCAGAAAAAAATACATTTGACATCAGACCATTCAAATGTTTGAATCGTTTGTATTTTAAATGCTGCTTAATAGTATAAAGTTATCTCTTTAACTTCTTACTGATTCAGCTAGAGTGACTTTGAACTAAACATTCATAGATATATAAACAGCTGGCACCACATGTCCCTGAGTAGGTAGCAAAATATTTTTTTCTGGGATCCTAGTTTTTCCTTATCTGGGAACCATAGCCAAGGGAAGTAGGGGTGCTGGACATGCAGACAAGATACGGATAGTCGCTTTTTGCTTGGTATTCCGTTGTACTCATGCTGCCCATTTCACTCTGTGAGTCACGCTGAAGAAACAGGAACTCTACATTTTTACCAAAACAAGCATGACGGGCCATTCACTTTTCAGAGACCCCTCCACCAGCTGCATCCCTGATCAAAGGATCTCATCTTGTATTGGGTAGGCGAGTCCTGTCTTATTGCAACTTTAGACCTAATAAAAATGAACTCACCATCTACGTCAACTATTGGGTTTACTAATTAATTCCAGTTAATTCACACTGAAAATGTGTAGGTAAACTAGTCAGTCCTTGTGTGAATCTTAATCTTTTAAGATCACTAATATTTTAGGCTGCTAAATGTACAGCATGCAAGTGTTTTTGCTCTTTTCTACGATTTTCTGCGATTGCTAAATAAATACTGGACGAAAGTGAACAGTGTGGCTTCTGCTTTGTGTGCTTTGCCTTGAAAATGTGACCGGCATTTTCCTTCAGTCTAATTGTTGAAGACACGCACAGAACCTGCATCTGCCTTGCAAATGTTGCTTTGACACATTCTCTGGTGGCCCTGAAAATATGCCTGACTGAGATGTTTTCTCACATACAATTCACTTTAAATCAAAGTTTTCCTCATTGCATTACAATTCTTAGGATACCATGCAGCCGTGAAAATTGTGCAACAGTTTTTGTTACTTACGAGTATTGCAGCTTGTTTCTGTGATGTCACATTTGGTAGGATAGTTGACTGGTTCTGCAAAGAGAGGCGTGCAAGAAGGAAGAATGTAGATAGATACAAAGTGGGGGGAAAAGAAAGGGTGGAGAGTTAATGCCCAATGATGAAAACAGTTCATTGTCAGATGGTTAAAAAGTCACATCACAGTTGCCTTTTTCTTCCCATTCAGACAAAACATATTATCTGTCCGCTTCAGGAAAGAAAGGAAAGCGCTTGGGAAGATCTGAAGATTGCTCTGTAATCAACACTTTCACAATTGGGGTTTCAGTTCTTTTTTTCCTTTCATGGGGTCCATCAAGGGACGTCTTCCTTTGGCTCCGTGACTCAGCTGAAGCATAAATGTCACAATGACTTCCAAGCACCTGGTACATTGCATGTTTTGTCATATCAAGTCCTTTGAACACAAAATAGAAGATTCTGTGTAGGACACAGAAAAAAAGACACGCAACACAAGCCACCACAAGAGATCTGACCTAAAAAAATGTGTTTTCACAAGAGGATTAATTTATCAGAGAGGTGCCAGTGCCCATCCACAAACAGGACAGACAGTAGTTCTATACTGGACATAGTATATGATAGCATTAAAGTAGCATTAAAGTGTGCAGCATCACATGAAGGAAAATTCTTAAAACGCCAAGTTGCCCATTGGACACACCGACACCATACTAGTTGAGAAATCTCTGGCATATGTTCTTAGTTAAGAACTGCATGCCTTGTCACTTTCTACAATGTGTACAGGATATTACTTTCAATACACTATGATGCACACAGAGTTTTGTTTACTTTAGATTACACTGTTTGAGCCTACAGTAGATTTGACTATTTGGCAAAATTTCATTGGTCTGGCAGACACCAACTATTTTAGTCCTATTGATTAGAGAGTCTGGGAATGGTTCTTTGATGTAGGGGTACCGAACATCAGTTGCTGACTTCAAGAAGGTAACAAAGACTGGTTGTATATCCCTGTTTGAATTGAACCAATCAGGAACTACAATTACTAATTAAGTATAGTAGTTATAAGCTGACGATTTCCTTACCCCACTGAAGTTTGTCATTTTCCCTATTTGTCTTTTTTTCTTCAGTGTCCTCCAGTTGCATGTTAATCAACAATTCGTCAAACTGCTATTGTAGCTACAGTACTGTCCATGTGTACTTTCAACCCCTCATTTTGGCGAGTAACTCAAGCATTAATAGGTCATAGTATGATTAAAAAAATCTTAATTTACAAGATTTAAGACAAACAAAATGTGAGCTACATAATTTCAAACTAAAAGGTCCACAACAAAATTTAACAGTAAAGATAAAGAAATCAAAGCATGTACGAATTCAGTTCATTTTACAGGATGATAAAATGCATAAAAAAATGTGGAATGTAGAGTCAAGGTGTCTTTCATCTCTCTAAGTTCCCCAGAGCAGTGGAACGAACTATTGCACACCGCATTATCTTTTACAGACATCAGTTGAACTCTCTGGCTTCCAGAAGGAAAATCAGCAATTATCAGATGCTCCCTTAAGGGGAATCTGCTTTTGTCTACTACTGTATGCACCCGCTGTATGCACCCGCTGTATGCACCCACTGTATGCACCTACTGTAAGCCACTCAGAATTTTTTGCAGAATAAACTCAAGTTAGATGTTTGTGGTGCCTTTGGAGCAATTCAAATGCCTGATAAGTGACCTTTTTGTTGTTCATTGTGAATGTTTTTCATAATTTTGTTTTAGTACAAGTATTTCTTTCGTTAATGTTTTTTTTTGCTGTAACACAAGGGTCACCAGTAAGAGAGAAGTAGGGCTCTGTCTGGCTCTATATAAATAAACGTTAAATAAATAAATAAATGAGAGATCAAAAACATGGAATTGCTGGGTGTCCCTGAGAAGGTTAAATACTTTTTGTTTTAAAGTGTACTGTACATAATGAACTTTGTTTCTGTTTTCGCTCATTTTCCATTATCAATCAGTTATACATAGTGAACAACAAAGGACCAAGAGTAAACCCTGGGGAACTCCTTTGTGAAATACAAAATTAGATTTAACCCCATCCATTAAAATGGTCTAGGTTCTATCAGTAAGGTAATTCAGAAACCATGAACAATTTTTCACAGCAAGCCCAACAAGGACAATTTCTTTATCAAAATGTAATGATCAACTGTTTTGTAAGCCTTATATCGGTCAACAACCAGAGCTACACAATAAGATTTTTCATCCAGTTCTTTGGGCATAGTAGTGCTTTGGTTCTTTGGGAAGTTCACAAAAATATAAAACATTCTGCATTAAACTGGTGATTGAAAATGTTCTTATTAGTAATGCCTAGAGTCCACAACAGTCTTCTGTTTTGACAACAAAGTGGAGGAACTGTTCTTTAGGCTTTTTATAGTTTCCAGAAATTTTCTGGATTCCCATTGTAATCTGATAACATATTTACATAATATTCAGATTTTGCCTTTCAAACAAGGTTCATACGTAGATTCCTGAACTGTTTAAAAGTCTGCCTGTCAGAACTTGAAGCTGTTAGTCTAGCTTTAGCCTGCGCTATACATTCTTTATGAGTATCATCCGATACGTCCTTATTGAACCAGGATTTGGATCTGTTCTTCACCCTATCTCTTATATATGGAGTGTGTCAATCTGCAATGGAAATGAAAACACCAGTAAAATTCTGTAGTGCTAGCTCAGCTTCACGGATAGCAGAAATGTAGTCAGGCTTAGAGAGCTTGCAAGAAAACTGTTTTATTGACATTTCTGTAATTTCTTTTAGTGATAATGAAAGATTTGCCCCTCTAAAGCTCTAATACATACAAAAGGACGGTAGTCACTAATATCTAGTGCTAACACACCATTTACCAAATATCAATGTTGTTGTAGGCTGCCTTAGGTTAGGCCATGTTGGATTAGTGATTAGCTGGGTAAGATTTAAAGCAACGCAGCACTCTTTTATACAACCTAAATCCTGTGTCCATGTTAAAATCTCGAATTTCGTTTATTCCAGAGCTGGCACACGGGATTAGACTTGTCAGCTAAGCCCTTTATTATTAAACATTTTTTAAAGGACAGGGGGCCCTGGCTGTAATAAAATTAGACACACCTCAACACATGAATGAAGATTCTTTCTGGTACTTGACTCATCGTACACATTTTTACTAGAATTGGCTAGAATTTGAGGTTTGTGTGTGTGGGGGGGATACTGGATACTGCTCGAGTGACAGATTTTAAGGAAACATGGCTTGGGTGGTTGTCAATGTGCATTACTCAAAATCCAGAGTGGGTTGTGCTGATTTCAAGATTAAAATTTGTTTTTAATAGGATCCATGTATAAATTCAGCTCAGGGTCACGAAACATAAGAAGATTTTTTTTATATATATATATATATATATATATATAAGACAAAAGAGAGAATTTTAAGAGATTTTAGGACAAGCAATGTGGTTGTGTTGTCTCATGTATTTAAAATGAGCTTATCTAATTTCTTTTGATCAGACTTTGCTCTCCAAAACTTTCCCAAATTTTATAGAGAAAACACCTGAAAATGTACCTGATGAAGGGTTTTGTAGTGTTATAGATGTTGTTGGTGCCGTTGCTGTTGTGGGACAGGGAGGTGGATCACATTCCTCTGGCGAATTTCTATTAGAACGAGCTGTTTTTAGAATATTTTCGACAAAATGAAAATAGCGTCCTGTCTGCCACTGCTCGTCTCTGTAGTGGCACTCAAAATCATTCATGACTGCCTCCTGTGAAGATAAAAGGGGGGTGAATGTGGTGAAATTCAAAACATTAAGATACATGAATACCCATGATATATTAATAAGATATGAATTTGCATACATTTGCAAAATTAGCATTTAGACCATCAATGATATCATTCGTTGATGACTAATAAAATACGGAAAGTTATAAGCATGTGAAGAAAAATGCAAGGAAATAAAAAGACATGACAGATAATTAAAGAATATGAAAAATATTTAATGTACAGGTTAAAAGTACATTTGTAATAGTCTTAGAACATCCCCTTAGTAATACAAAAAACTGTCATGGGCTTTTACAGTTACAGTGTATGTGTTAGATACAAAGCTACAAACCTACCAAGTTCTTGATGTGATATCGTGTTTCTTTCAGCATTTCGATCAATATGCTGATATTATACTTGTTGGATGAAATGTTTCCAAACTTTTCTGCTAATCCTTGTAAACTGACTTCCAAACGAAAAACGTTTAGTGTTACCCAACACATTCCACCCTAAAAAAAAATAAACAAGGAACTAGGAAATCAGGAAATAAGAATCATGGGACAGATATGAAACAGAAAATGACATTTAACCACTTAGACAATGGTAGTCCACCCTCTAATGAAAGTTAAACAACATTTTACAAGTAATGTAAAATCTTAAAGTTGGAATAATGTTGTCATACTTTTACTGAGTTCAAAAAACAATATCTCACCACGTCTTCAGGAATGTAAGACACAGGAATTTTGTAATCTTTAGGTATATTTTGTTTCTGAAAAAAGTAGAAAATATCAAGAAATATTACCAAACATCTTTGAGAACAATATGTGTTAGTTACCAAACCACAAAGAAAATGGTTTACACTAATGCCAGAAATCCAATTTTGTGAAATATATTACAATAAACATGAGTTTAATAAGTGATATTAAAAAATATGTCTGATTCTAGGTGAAACAATGTATCCTGTAAGTCTAATGGTATCCAATAACAGAAACAGAAAGAAATAGTACTTTACAGGACCTTACCAATAGTGAAATGCTTGTGATGTCATCTGTTACAGCGTTTCCAAATTCACTTGATTGGACAAGTGTGATGATGCACAGCAATAAATGGACACACACGCGTATCCAAATCTGAAAACCAAGACACACACACACACACACACACACACACAGACAACATCATGAGAGAGGTCTTCAGGTATATAAAAATATACCTTTTGCCTAATTAATCTTTGTCTACAGTTAAACATTTCCACCTAATGTGAACCCCCAGGTAGATCCCCTGCTAGTCATAGGTAGAGACCCTCCTAGGTGTGAGAAGAGAAGATGTGTCCAGGCCACATTCTTTTCACCATGATGATAACACTGTTCCCTTACAAGAAGTCTGTCTTCAAACACTAGGGTCTGTAAAATAGATTAGATTTTTTCACATTATGCGGTGATAATCAGCTGACTGGGTTACTTCACTTCTGTTATTACCTAAGTGCCCTACTTCAATTGGCTGAATTGCAGACCAGAGTTTCAGACCAGGCCTTTCGAGGTCTAATGACTAATACCTGCAGTGTTTCAAGGAGGACTGTGTCTGCCCGGCCCCCTCCAGCCACTGCCTTCACCCCGTCCCCATGCTAGTCTGAGCCTGTTATGCAACAAACCAACCCAGACGCACACCTTCCCATCACCTTCCCCCCAATCAGCGCAGATTAGGAACAGGAACAGGAGCTGATTCCAAACTTTTGCTTTGAAGCCATGGTAGCGACCAGAGCCAGAGGCCCTTCAGAACCTTATAAACAAGTGCTGTGTCGAGGAGCTCAAACATTTATGGAGTGCATCCCAAATTCACCCCATTCCCCGTATAGTGCATAACTTTTGCCCAGGGCACATCGTAATTCACTAAATAGGAAACAAGATGCCACTTCGAATCTCAGACAAATAATATGTGCTTAATGTTCCTGTGCTTTCGTTTCTATCGTCATGAGACAGCTGAGGTATACAAAGACTACCAATGAGATAAGGAGGGAAGATGAAGATAACACAAATTGAAGAGCAGACGGAACCTAATTCGATTCCACATCACTCTGTTTAATTATTCTCAACAGAATCATCTTTATATGAAGGGAGATGTCCATGACGGACACAAGACTGAAGTCAGATGGAGGGTACAGGGGAGGGATCTGATAGATAATAGGTCTATAGAACATGGATTTTAATTCAGAATGTCACGTTTCCTTGGAGAAACTGTACGTCATCAGTCCAAAATGACCAGGCTGATAATAGACCAGTAAGGTCGCACTGTGGCTATAATGCCATGATATGAACAGTGACATAGCCGGTTAACCCAGCTTTACCGAGACAGATTAAATCTCTTTTAGAATGCATTACACAATCCACCATGAGGCCGGCATGGCATCTCTCCAATTCAGAGGGGTCGGGTTAAATGCAGGAGCCGCATTTTGGTCAGACCTAGTGATCCATTGACGACAAAAATGTTAATGAATTCCTCCTTTTCATCTGTAAAATAAATGATTCGTACTGTACATTTACTGCACAAATGAAATATTTGTTTGGTAAGGACTTGTGTGATCACAAGACCTTAAACTGTCAAAAACATTTCAATCAATTACAGTAAATGAACAAAATAAATAAATGGCACCACTACACTTCAATAATAATATCCTGGTGTTTCTGTCATTACTTTACTATTTGACCTCAACTGAGCCCAAGTTGGAAAAGGTCACTTCGGTGTCCAACTTTATCTTAGAACATGCCATGTGAGGAAGATAAAAATTCCACGTCTTGATGGAACAGCCTTTGTTTTGTAGATCCCTGTGGACTTCAGAGAGGCATGTTTGGACAGTGGTGAACTGTCACTAGTTAACCATTTTAAACTGGTATTGACTATAGGACCAATAATAACCCTACAAAATATGATTGGAATTTATTTAATTGCTGGTTTGAAATGGCCCCAGGCCATTGTTTGCAGATAATCTAAGCCCTAATTTGCATTTAATGCATCACAATCCTAAATAACATAGCAAACATGGGGTTTCACTTTGTAGGGAACCCCAAAAAAAATATTCCTGACTAAAACCTTTTTTTTCTTAGCCCCAAAGATTACTCTAACAATAAACCTTTCTCTCCAATGTGTTCGGTTGAATAACATTCCTTTCATATGAAACTGAAAAATCTGTGGAATGTGTTTTAATGAGACAATTCTGCAAACACCTGTGTAGACATATTGCATCAATTGTACATTTTTTAAACATTTTTAACTGATATATGTGCAAGATGCTAACAGAGGCAGTCCGATGGTTGAGTATAAACTACCTAATTATAGACCTAGCTAGGGTTGCACCAAGAACTGGCTGATAGCTGATATTCTTTTAACACAGTCGCCCGATGTTGATACCTGTGCTTTGTCATTTTTGTACGTGTGTGCCCTTGCATGAAATAAACACAAATTTAGCTACTACTGATGCTTCCAGTTTCAACAAACGGAAATTCAATCATAACAAATATTTCAATATGTCACAATAACAGAAGACTCACAAATAAGCACACTTAATAATAACAATAATAAATCATAATAATACCGATTGCTGGTCAAATATCAGTGCATCCCTACATCTACCAAGAATATGGTATATAGTGGTCGTGGTTGTCAAAGCCAAAAAAAGGTTGTTTTGGGGAAATGTCCCTAAACTTTGGAGCAGTACAATTTAATGATCTAGTTAACAAACTAGCTAAGGTTGATATTTGGGTAACCATTAAAACAAGTTTGTTGTTAGATGCTGCTACCTATTGTTGATGTTCATTTAATAACATATCTGTTAATAATGCTGCTATCTTGAACAACATAATTAGAAACAATAAATGTATGGCCAAACGGAAAAATATTAAAATCACAGTGTGTTATAAGTTGGAATTGTTTGCTTTTTTTAACAAAATGCACGTAGAGAATGTTGGTTGTAAAAACATATAGTGGGTGGTACGTAATACAGCTTTTATAAATAATGTGTTGTTATCAAGTATGGTTAGAAGAGGATGTTATCATTCTGTCAGAGGTACAGTAGCACACTAAAGCCAGATAAGCTCTCTGAGACAATTCCCTTGGTGATGTCAGAGCTGGAATAGTTACCAATCGTTATGATTGTCTGTCAAGTAGCTGCACCAGAAGACTTTTTCCTGAGCTGTTTATATATTTGATTCACAACAGACAGTATGGTTCCAATATGAAGATCAGAAAGGATATAATGTGCTTGCCATCGTTAAAGAAAAATATGTTAATGGGAAATGGCTAGTTTTAAAAAATTATAACATACATGAAATTAATTAGAATAGGAAATACAGTTGTACCCATAAGTTTGCATACCCTGGCGGAAATTGTGAAAATTTGGCATTGATTTTGAAAATATGATTGAGCATGCACTAAAACTGTCTTTTATTTAAGGATAGTGATCATATGAAGCCATTTATTATCACATGGTTGTTTGGCTCCTTTTTAAATCATAATGATAACAGAAATCACCCAAATGGCCCTGGTCAAAAGTTTACATACCCTTGAATGTTTGGCCTTGTTACAGACAAGGCCAAAAGGTGACACCCAAAGTTTAAAATGGCAATTAAAGGTGAATTTCCCACACTTGTGGCTTTTTAAATTGAAATTACTGTCTGTGTATTAATAGTCAATGTGTTTGTTAGCTCTCACGTGGATGCACTGAGCAGGCTAGATACTGAGCCATGGGGAGCAGAAAAGAACTGTCAAAAGACCTGCGTAACAAGGTAATGGAACTTTATAAAGATGAAAAACTATATAAAAAGATATCCAAAGCCTTGAAAATGCCAGTCAGTACTGCACAATCACTTATTAAGAAGTGTAAATAAATTCGGGGATCTCTTGATACCAAGCCAAGGTGAGGTAGACCAAGAAAGATTTCAGCCAAAACTGCCAGAAGAATTGTTCAGGATACAAAGAAAAACCCACAGGTAAATACAGGCTGCTCTGGAAAATGACTGTGTGGTTGTTTCAGGGAGCATAATACAATGATAATTGAACAAATATGAGCTGCATGGTTGAGTTGCCAGAAAGAAGCCTTTACTGCGCCAATGCCACAAAAAAGCCCGGTTAGAATATGCCTGACAACATCTTGACACGCCTCACAGCTTCAGACACACTTTAATTTGGAGTGACAAGACCAAAATAGAGCTTTAATCAGCACAACAGCTTTCAGCTGTGCTAACATAATTGCAAAAGAGATTTCTAATGATCAATTAGCATTTTCATATGAAAAACCATTGTAACACAGGACTAATGGTTGCCGATAATGGGCCTCTGTACGTCTATGCAGATATTTTATTAACAATCAGCTGTTTCCAGCTACAGTAGTCATTTACACCATTAACAATGTCTGCACTGTATTTCTGATTAATTTTATGTTATTTTAATGGATGAAAAATCACTGACAAACTAAAATTCATTCCATTAACAATCTACACAATATTTTCTTATTACCACTTTAAATTAGGTTCTAATAAGTTGTAACTCTCTGCAAATAACAACTGTCACCATGTTTTCATGTAGAAAACAGCCACTCAATATACCAAACTCAAACACAACTCTAACACTCACAGGTGAGGTGTAACCCTAATTAGTAACCCTAACAACCCTAATTAGTCAACAAGCGATCAGGATGTTGGCTTCTATATAAAGGGCCACAAGGACCCTCCACTGTGTTTGGGAACCATGGATGACAAGAGGTAGACGTGGAGGCATAATAAGAAAGAGAGGAGGCAGACGAGGATAAGCACTGTAGCACAGTTGCATTTTCCTGTATTTCAGAAATGAGAATCAGAAATGAACTTTAAAATTATCTGACTACTGTGACCATACTTTTTAGACATAACTTTTAGTCTATATTATAGATATAAGACTATATAAGTCTAAATTTCATAGTGGAACATCTGGAACACAGTATGGTTATTGATTTCATGTGAGTAGTTCATGTTTTGATTAAAGCTGAAGTATGTATGTTTTCTGCATTAACTCATCGCTATTCTATTAATCTGGATCATGGATGAATTCCCACCATATCAGATGGTCACAGGCCTGCATCTGGAAAACCTCTGTATACGGTGTACTGCTCCTAAGGAGAAAAGTGGTCGACTCTCGCAGTGGCGGTAAATTTTATCCTGCGCGCAGGAAGTGATGCGTTTGACGTATCAAACAAAGAGCTGAGGCTGGACAAAAAAAGGAAGTGGCTACTGTCATTTTGTGAATCAAGCAGTGAGAGACGCTAGACAATTTTTATTCATTTTTTTAATGGAAGAAGTTCAGAATGCAACGGTACCTAAGAAAATACAGCTTAGATCAAAAGAGAGCAAATCAGGTAAAAGAGAGGCAGATAGATGCCATTCAGAGTGAACTTTGGTGCAGCTGCCTATCCACGATGGATGGAACTCATGGAGCAAAATGCATTAAACTTTGATGCTGATGTGGCAACTCTTCTGTTAAATAAGTAAGCAAAGTTAGCTAAAACGCTAGCTACCTAGCTAACCTCACACTGTTGTTAATAATTGCCCTATTGATGTTAATGTGGCTAGTTATACGGACAGAGCAGATATGGCTATAGTTACTGACTGTACATCTATCCAGCAGACATTGTTCGCAGGTTTTGTTACTTCTACCAGTTTCTAATAACATCAGCTGCCAGCAAGGACAATGTTTGCTGCCTATAATAACCTCAAACTGTTGTTAGTAATTGGCTATAACTAATTACCAGTCAAAAACAATTGGCCAATTTGGTTAACTAGCTAACTTTCTGTGGATAAAGAGGCGAGCTGCCGTCTGTATATGCTGTTTGCTTTGTTTACTAGCCCAGCTAGTTGTACTGTAATCTGAAAACATTACCAGGGCAAGTTTAGACTAGTAGCTGGCTATTCTCACGTTTGGGTATGTATGCTACATCAGATACATTTCGGCAGCTCGCCGCCTGTAGCCGTCTGTTCATGCTGTTCGCTTTGTTTACTAGCCCTGCAGGTAGTACTGTAATCGGACTAGTAGCTGGCTATTCTCACGTTTCCATATGTATGTTACATCAGATACATTTCTTTGAATTAATTTTAGTATATAATTAAAATAATTGTATGTCAACTCACCTGGTCGGATGAAGATTTTTTTGTAGATGAGCTGAATAAAATGCACAAATAATGTGTGGGGCTTTAAGAGTGAACTGACATCACACCAGCGATAGCTGAGATTTCTGGGAAAATGAGGCAGAAGTACTTCCTGTTTTGAAAGTTACATCCTTCAGCTTTAATATGGAGTGAGTTTTGAGAAGGGTCTTTATTAGTTTTCTGAAAATGTAGCACAAGTTCAAGAAACTTATATTAGCAGTTGTGAAAAAAATGAACTATGCTTCCTTGCAAAGGAAAAAGCTCAATAACTACAAATTTGGTAAAACATCTTTGATCTGTTGTATTGGTGAAATAGTTTAAATAGCTATAAAATGCTAAATCATTTATGCTAAATAATTATTTTCTTGAGGCATTGGAATATAATGCAATACTTCATAGTATACTTCATAGTTTAATGCAATACATTCATAGAAGAACATTATTTTGAGTTGTTGCAATGGCATTTTTTCAGTGCCAGTTTCTCAGCACTTCCATAGCTATTAACCTCGCTGACGGACAATTACAATATCAAAGTACCGTAGGCAGGGGCACTGCCAGAGATTTTGGGCCCACTGAAAATATATCGTATTGGGCCTCACCAAATAATGTCCTAATACTTGTTTAGGGCCCCTGTCAGTCACGGGCCCTTAGAATCATCCTAACCCCCCCCCCCCCCAATACAGCGCCCCTGACCGTAGGCCAATTTGTTGCAGAAATGAAAAAAATATTATACCATATTAATGAACTCGGTGCCAGGAACTAACTTGGCTTAGTATTGCCTCAGCTGGGTGAGATCTGCCACTAAACCCGGTCTCATGGTTCTGTCTCAGCTGTGTGAGATCTGCCACTAAACCCGGTCTCATGGTTCTGTCTCAGCTGGGTGAGATCTGCCACTGAACCTGGTCTCATGATTCTGTTTTCCCAACTTAGCATCATGAAAGCTATAACTGGCTGTGAACTGTCGGTATATATATTTTGACAAGTGAATAAATGGATTGTACATTTTGATCAGTTCACGCCGCGTCTTGAAAGGAAACTTACACCAATTATAGATATAACATTGTATTTTAAATTGGGATTACATTAATGTTTTCACAAACATGTTTTCACAAACAACTCAAATGATTGCTGCCTTATTTCCCACAGTAAATCAAACCAGGTTTTTCAGGAGTGCAGGTTGGAATGAACTACAATCTTACATTAAAATACGTAAGTTACACTGTTCTGAAGCTAGGGCTTTAAAGGCCTGTTTTCCCTTTTTTTGGTTGCATTACTGCTCATGAGGTCTGTTGTGCTGGCCACACTGAACCATGTCCTCATTCTCTACAGCCACTTTGATCCTCGGTTATCCATTAACCAAATAGATCCAACAGGCCCTCCAGATACCCAGGCCTGTGCCTTCATCTCCAGGCCTCTCCAGAACATACAGTAATCTCATTGTAGAAAAACACAGAGCCATGCATATCATTAGTGCCACATGGCATCATTTAGACAGTCCGTTTCTTACAGGCAAAGCCTGTTCCTAATCTTATCTAAATTATTTTGGTCAAACGACAATACGACATCTCTGCCAGTGCTCTATTTTAATAAACAAGGGTTTTATAGGAATTGAAAATAGTCCGGATTACAGATAAAATCTGTTTCAAAGCTGTGTCCCATGAGAAAACGATGGTTCTCTAGTGGAGTGTCTATGACCACATGTTTGCAGGGTCCAGTACATTTCTTACTGTCTGGAAGGGATCAATAGTTAGTTGGTCCTTTGTAGGCTTCTGGTTTTTCTAACTTCTGACTTTGTTTTAAGGGCAACAGAGCAAACATACATTCAGCATATTGGCACTGCTGAATAATATTTTTTTCAACATATCCAACAGCAACCCAAAAATTAATACAGGCCTTCAAATGAGAGTGTGTTAACGTAATTAGGAAAAGTAAAGTCTATAACACAAAACAGGAAACACAGTTCTACTCCCACAGTGATTCAGAAAGCGTACCGGCGCCCACTCAAACGTGTATTAATTAAATTTGCATCTACAAATTACATTGTTCCTGCTTCTGTCCACTCAGGTGCACTTAGAAAGGACCATTAACAAAATAACCATTGAAACCGATAGCATAGGAACCATACTGTCTGTGATATAAAGGCTAACTCAATATCATGTGGTCAACAGAAGTGTAGATAAATTGAGTAGCACATCTTGGGATCAATAAAGAACTTATTCTAATTTTACTACTACTACTCCGATGAAATAACACAAATGGAATCATGTAGAAACCAAAAAAGTGTTAAACAAATCAAAATACATTTATATTTTAGATTCTTCAAAGTAGCCACCTTTTGCCTTGATGACAGCTTTGCACACTCTTAGCATTCTCTCAAACAGCTTAAAAGAAGGTAGTCACCTGGAATTATTTGAGGTTTTGTTTGTAGTGATGGAAAACATTGTCTCCAGAAATACTGTCTAAGACGCCACTGAATCTGAAATAAGTATTCAATTGGCCTGAGATCTGGTGACTGAGATGGCAATGCATATCTCAAACAATAAGTTGAGCATAAGTCTTTGTCACTGAAGGTCTTCACTGATATATACAGATCCTATAACTCAAGATCCAACCCAGTAGCTGTATGGGTTGTATCCAAAGTTCTGTAGTTGGCCTCACGAATGAATCTGTTAATATATTTAAAGAAGACAATATCTGATGAAATAAAAAAACACAATAAATCCCATTTGCTACGCATTGCATTTGATTGAGGACAGGTTCTTTCAACAGAATTAATCTCTCCTCTCTGGTTGTCTGCATCATTTTGTCTGGCTGGAGCTCACATTTTAGTGAACTTGCAAAGGCCTATTGCAACATTGTGTCAACTGAGCCCTCACTGTTTCCTGTGTCAATGAGCTGAGTACAGTTCTATTTGTGCATAACAGAACTGTTTAGATGGTCCAAGTTATAGCATTTCCACTGGAGATATGGAATCATAAATATGTTACTTTCTTACACAAAAGTGCATATAATAGAGCAATGAAAATTAATCACCTACAATCAAACCTCCCTGAACTGGAACTTTTATAGGCCTAAGTTTGTGCTTCTAATGAGTGGAAGACGTTACATTTGCCACACACCCATTACCTTCTTATTTTGACATTTGAAATGAAAATACTAAGCTGTACAACACATCATGCATCACACATGCCTGGTCTCCACAGGAACATATAGGACTCCATTTAGGACTGGGTCCTGTTGCATGGGAATTTAACTTTATATCAATATTGTGATATGAACACAGAAGCTCCTGAAGATATTGCACCAATGATTTCATTGGTGCAATATCTTTTCAATGATTTCATTGCTGCAATATCTTTTCAATGATTTCATTGGATTTCAAGGATTACATTGGTGCCCATTTCAATTTACTGAAATCTCTTATTGTGTCACAGCAGCCAGAATTATTGGAAATGGGCCTTCCCAACATTTATATCACCCTAGTCAACCATACGTTCAGGAATCTTCTTTGGGGAAGAGACTTATGATATTAACTGTATTTGGCAGGAATTTGGACACCTATATCATTGAACATGCAACTTGCCAATAAAACATTTACTTTTCCTTCTGCACTAGATATCACGTTTACACTAGATGTCAAGTAGTTTAAATCAATGTAAAAAAAAATGCAGATCTTTTTGAAGACTTAATAACATATCAAGGTTTCAAGGACTTGTGAGGCTGTTGAGGAAAAGGAAGTCGCTGTCTCAAAACTATTGTAAATAAACAGTTTCTAAAAACACTTAATATCACCTGAATATTTGTATTTCACTTGCTTTCAATGACAAGCCAAACATAACTGTGATCAAGTGTGTGATGAGAGCTTCAAACTCTTAAGGTCTGTTCGTGTATGGAAGATTTAGATAGTCATCTTGTCATGGACATTGAATCATTATCCACTTGCAGTATCCACTTGCAGTACTCAACATTCTCAGCATTAAAATGTGATGGCACATTAAGAGATGTTCAGCATCCCAAAAAAGGCTGTTATTGTTGATATGTGAATTGTAAAAAATATGGTTTTGCACAAATATGATTACCAAGCAAATTCAGCCGTATTGGTGTTAAACAATGCCAAGAACACACATTGAACACTGAGGAATAGTTCACCCACTATCATTTACTCTCCTCTGTAAATCATTGTCTGGCTTGCCTTGGCTCTTGCTTCCGAAGTAAAACTGCAGTAACACTTTCTTTGGGTAGTCAATCGGTAGATGCTTTACAGACTATCAACAGGCTATCACTAAAATTTTAATGAAATATCTACTAACACTAACCCTAACCTTAAGTCTCATCCTATCATTCACCCTTACTGTAACTCTTATTGTAACCCTAACTCTAACCTTTACCTTAGCAAGCATTTACATAGTTTTTTGATATTTTGTTAATATTATGAATTAATATCTAAATCAAGTGTATCCAAATCAAGTGTAACCAAAATTGCTTGTGAGGCCGCGTCTTTTACAAACATGTAACTGTAATCCTGATGACCAATTATACATAAACGGGAGGTTCAATTCACAAGATTAGTCATACACAAAACACTCCAACCAAAATAAGGTGTAGAAAAACAGTGACTGCACTTCCCTGTGAGTCGGTGCCATGAGAGGGTACCTCTCAAATGAGTTCGCACGCTTTTTAATGTGTTGCTGCCCTTGCTGTTGTGTTGGCCAGGTTTCACATTTACTTCAATGCTTTGAAGTCTATTGTGTGCTTGTTTGCACCACTTGTGCTCTCATCAAACTGTTGTATAACCTTAGCGTCATCAGTTCTGACTCACCCTCAGAAAATCCAACACACTGCACTCACTTCAACATTTCTTTGAAAATCAAAGTTCATTAATAATTTGACAGCGAGGGGGTGGGGGGGTATCTGCGGCCACAGGCGGACAGTAAACAATTAACTACACATCCTAACTGTAAGACCTTATCACACTGGGCGGAACTGCAAGAGAATACGGACTCACGAAATAACGAACTAGCAACGTTTGCTGTATTGTATGCCAACCCGCCCCCCGTGTGTTTCACCAAAGGACATCCCTTAGCCACGGTGTATTGGCCAAATACCATGTACTAATTTTTAGACCCACGCAGACCACAAATTAACCTTCACATGCTGACCACTAGCATACCACCACACGTCATTTTTGTCTATAACCTTAGCTTCAAACCCATATGATTGCACCCCTCAGAAGTGAAAGCTACACTTCTCTGAAAGAAAATCTGGTAAAAAAGTCAACTTGCCAACATTATTTGCCATTTGAACCCCATTTGGCTTCATTGCACATCTATACATTCCATTTGTAAAATACATATACTTAATACTTGTAAATACTTGTAAATTTCTTGCCCTCTTCTATTTGCACTTCTGGTTAGATGCTAACTGCATTTCGTTGTACTGCACTTGTACTTGTTCAATGACAGTAAAGTTGAATCTAATCTAATCATATAGCAACAATATGAGGAACATGGAATTTTTTAACGACAATTCCATAATGTAATTCCTTTGTCCAATGTAATTTATACATTTCCCATACTTATTTCACATGTATGTATTTTTCAGATTTTGGCAAACAGAACTAGTTGAGAACCACTGCTTTAAATGTATCTCTCTTGACCCTGCTTCTAGAGTTCACCTCCAGATTAACGTGGCTAATCCTAGCCTTTATTAACCGGTCACTGAGTCAAGGTAGATACTTTAGCTGTTATCACTTCATGACAAAAGATTACTAGGTAGTTATATTTATTTCCTCCATAATATGCGGTTATCTTGTCGCAGTGGTAAAGGAAAGCAGTTAATCCCAGTTTACAACTCAGAGGCTGAGTTTACAGAGTCGTTTAAAGGTATCTCATTGATGACACTTCTATAGACTGCAGTGCATTCTGCATAAAGACACGCCACACAAAGACGTCACAACACCAGTCTTTGGGGCTCTATAATTTTTACTGCATTGTTTAGCAACCTGGGTGTTAAACATTGTAGCAAAAGTAAGACTTCTAGAGCTCTAACTTAAAGAATTCAAATTCATAACTCAGTGAGGCAGGGAACTGATCTATTGCTCTTCATTAATCCTGTCACAAGATATCTGCTGCTGCCACATTAAAAACATCTACTGTAGTGATGAGATGTGAGTCCGGCTGTCTATAATGCTATAGATACAGGAGCTAATAAAGGCATTGATGAGTTCTCCCAACTTCTCTAATCTGGGCGAGTGAATTCACTGCCAATAGCCAACAAGGTTGTCTGAGTATGGACTTAGTGCTGTAACTGTTCCATAACACCTGCCAAAAGCAGTTAACAATGTTCCACAGAGATCAGAAAGCTGCAGTTGACAAAATGTAAGCAATATCCAACCAAGCAAAACCAACTAGATCCTACATAAGTATATGTAGCACTAATACTGTGAGTCATTCTCAGAACCTATCCTCAGTCTTTGGCAGAGCACTCCAGGCTCCTACAAGCATTCTGCAGGTCAGTCAAGCTTAATTGGGTTTTGGCATCTCGCAAAATAACAACAAATATTTCACTCAGTCACGGTGCTTCACTAGTATTTTAAGTTGGGTGAAGTGGGTGAATAACTTGCTCAAGAGTGAAAAGCCTATCTAATGCCACGTGGGTTTAACATATGGTAAAAAACGAATTACAATTGTCCCAGCTGGGCATGGCCAGCAGTTGAATTAGCATACCTAAGCTGCTTACAGATCATCCAGTCTGATCCATTTGACTAGCAATCTCAGGCATGTGGAGTCAAGACCTACGGAAACTTTGACAGCGTCCGAAATGGCACACTTGTCTCTTTACAGTGCACTACTTTTGAATGGAGCTCTATGGGCCCATAAATCTTACCCAATTCATTGCCTCTAACTTTCTCTGATGGAACCCTAACTCTTTCTAAATGTGCCGGGCTCTCTTCAGGGGGTGCATCGTAAAGCGGAGATGTGAACAAGCTGTCAGCAGGTGACCCCTCTCTGCACCCCAAGTGTCTCTGCAGGTCCCCAGAGGCGCCGCCTTCTACGGAAACCTGGGAGCGGTGAGCCCCCATGTCTGTCAGGGAATGGGGAATGGAGGTTAAAAGTCCAAAAGGAAGTAAACTGATACACTGGCCTCATTACAGTCTGGGAAGGCTTAACTACATTTGTGAACTTTGAAGAAAGAGGTTTTATAACCAACATAAAACCAACCTAGGAGGCTTGGGTTGCCTGTACAGTCAGTAGGCTCTGTATTTGGCAGACATTGGGGGATACATTTTATGTACTGTAGGCAGGCCTACAGTACGTGGTATACATTTTTCTTGCCTTGCAGCTCCCGTTTTGGACCTGTGTATGTGTTAACTATAGGTTGTTAAAGACCATTAGGAAACAAGGAACATCAACCAATGTGAATGCCAGTGAACCTGTTATTAAGAAAGTATTGGCCTTTGAAAGTGTTGTGTTTTTCATGTAATTTATTTTAAACTAACTCTATTAAAACAATACATTGTGGTGTTTTTTTTGGTGAGAATGTCTGTGGCATACACGTTGTGGTTAGGTTTTGTTTTGAGTTTATAATCATTCACATAGGTTTTAGGCCTCATCAATAAAGAATTTATTCTTGTTTATTCACATCATTAGACCTAGTACGATTGGCTAAACCTCTATATCAGTGTAAATGCTCTGTTGAAGCCATGCAGAAAGCAATGCAAAATGGCATACATATACATTTCTGTTTACAATTTAACAAACTACAACGGACTGGCATTAGAATTCCAAAGCAATAACCTTACAAACACTACTAAGCATACATACAACTTAGCCATGGAGCATAAGGCTACACACCCCTACACCATGTTTATTAATCAAAACCTGGCCCTTTTATGGGCAAGTTTCCCATTGCGTTTGTTTTTTTTTTTAAATAGAGACAGATATTTGCCAAATGTCTTGGCAATTTTTAATTTTCTATATGGAAATGTTAAAAAATAAACTGCACATTCCACACATTCTGTGTCATATATATTTATACATATATTATTTTTCTGTTGAAGCATCTATATTCTGTTGCGCAATATGGAATGTTTTTGAACAACTATTAGTGGAATAGAGGAAAAACAAGGTAGACAGAAATGACAGAAATTGTTCCTCTTTTCTGTGATATACCACATCTGCCAAAACATTTAGTGGTTTATTGGAGTCAATACAGCTTTGTTCCAAATAGAACTAAAGTACTTCCTTGAAATGGTTTGCCAATGGAGGGGAAAAACCCAGAAATTCTGTTTTACAACTCAAGAATATGCATACCAGAGAAAGGGCAGAGCATTAGCTTAATTGTCAAGAATTATTTAAATTCCACTTGCTATCTTTTAATTTAGATTTTTAAGTAATAACTCCATGTCTAATTAGTCACTGTGTGTTTGATTTTTCAATATAACTTCAACATTTTAAAAAATATATAATTAATGTCCTTGATCCTCCTTTTGACCCTGAAATACACACTGTTTGATTGAGCATAACTTATTGTGAATTTTGTTCAGAACCTGATTGGCTGAAAGGATGGTCTAGAGCCCAACCCCTTACCCACCTGAAGAGTCAATTATTTATTATAATCGATTCAGACTTGTAACATCACACTGTGGGCTTAAAATTATTATGTTATTTAAGAAACAGGAAAATTAAGATTTTCACTGTACTGGTCCTTTAATTATTTAATTTTGGGCAACAAACGCTTTATCTTAATTTGATCACCCTGTTGTTGCAAACATCTTCCTGCAAGGTGTATTCAGCGTTTTAAAACATACATCTTATGCTCGAAAATTACAGACTCTTCTCAATTTTATTAAGCCCCGGAAAAAAATCCATAAATTGTTTGCAACATAATGATTCACACTTTCTGTTTCGGCAGTCTTGTTTTGCCACTGCGAGAAACTAGGTCAAATTAAGATACAGCATTGGTAAATTCATTGGTAGCAATGACTTGTCCTGTATAGCAGTTTAAATGGAGAAGTAATTTTGAATTTCCTAATTTAAATAATGCTATACAACAAAATTAAGTGCTACATATATAATGTATAGTTGAAAATTGATGGCCTGTATGCCAGACCAAAAGGATCAAATCAGGAGGTAGGGAAAAAATAAACAGCAGGGGGACTAGAAGCATGGAAAAACATCAACGTTCCCTCTGCTGGAAACATCATTGTTCCGTCCACTCGGCCAAACCATGTTGCCGGTTAAATGTATTTACTCTAATTTGACTACGGACCCCATCACTCTCCATGTCGTCGTTGTCATTAAGACTTTTCATGGACCATAATGTATATCTCAGACTTGTTTTTGTTTTCCTGTTTTTATGTACTTTGCGTATAGCCCACTGGTAAATAAAATCAATCAATCAGTTAAATACAGGCATAGGGACGTATATGTGTTACATTTTACTCAGTGAATCAGGGAATGGTTGTACTGCCGTAAAGCAGGATTAGGCAGTCTGGAACGGTTGAACCCGGAAAATCCTTGATTTCATTAAGGCTTCTTTCATAGAAGTTTAGGGCTAACTCAAAGGTCCTCCGGGAGAAAATTCCCTTAGAAACATATTAGCCTACTGCTGTATACAAAATGCATTCCGCACACGCAACATAATGCAAGTACCTACATTGCATATTAGGCTACTGCGCGGATTCAAAGTATACGTAGGAGTTCCACACAGTTGTGGTTAATTAGGGTCAAGTATATAAATGCTGGACAGGCACAGTTTTCCCTTATTTTGGTCAACATGGATAAAAGAAAATATCTCAGGCACTGAAGGGGAGTTGACATTTGGGGCACGTTAAGCAGGAGCTTCACTGATAAAGACTGCAGATTCATAAGGCACAGTGGCTACGGTCATGTTGACATGGCAGTCTGAGAGAAAACACACTACACAATGTTCGGGTTGACAAACCCTTTAATACACCTACATTTTTAGCTAATGGTGTAGCATCCGTCCAATAGAATCTGTGCCAGGGATGGCCAAAATGCGGCCATGTGAGCCCACTGAATACGGCTGGCGCCAGTGTTTTCTGATAAATTAAATACAAACATTTTAAAAACTCTTAAACTACATACAGAGTATATACAGATTGTTATCGAATCGACGTAGACATATATATATATATATATATATATATATATATATATATATTATAACATTATATATTATAAAATATGCAATGTATGCTTATGCATATATGTATACATATATATCTTGCCATCGTACTTGTAGGCTATGCAACTTGTTTCGAATATATTCTTGTTTCAAATATATTTCTCGAAAATATAGTAAAATCCCGATGTGGCGCAAAATAATTTCCCACGCCAAGGGGCGTTGAAGACCTTAGGGTGGATCGTGGTGTTCCAGCGTTAAGACACCGTATGTTGGTGTTTTCATTTATTTAGGAAATGACTAGTTGCATGCGTGCTGACATACTTAACTTCTATTTTTTATTATCCAGTAACCCTCAAACCTGGCCATGGCGCTTACAGGCTATTGCACATCAACATTGCCTACATGCAACCAAATATCATTAACCTATGTTTTTTATTTCAAATTACAACCACGTAGATATTTTATGTTGGCAAAACGATCAAGCGCGATAAGATCGTACTAAATAAGTGGAAACGATTCCACACGTGCGTACTAATTTCAGTCAGCGTGGACTATATGCAGGCAAATCGCCTACAACAGCGAAATTGATAATTGTAATACAAAATAATTAGGAGAAGTGGTTATGACACCCATATACAATTGTCGTTTTCTGTTCCACCGTATAGGAACAACGGGTATTGCGAGTTAGGAGTAACTTGAAAAGCTTTTCCAAAGACGCACAACGGGCTTCATGTAAATTATATAGCATGTACTGTAGCCAGGGGTGGTGCGTTAATCAATGCGTTTGCCATTAAATTAGGGAGTAAAAGTACCATACATTACTTCCCTCGTGGAGGCTATCCATTACTTCCCTCGGTATCTACGGGAAGAAATATACTAATTCCCACTATTTGTATCTTCTCACATGCCACCTGAATATGCGCACCGCACCAGGCGTAAAATCACGAACTAGTTCATCCAAGAAAGATATGCACACGTGCAGTTTCGATGATAACTTACTTTTGGCTTCTTCATATGGAATGAGACGAGTAAATCCAATGTATGCGAAACCCTATTTTATCTTACTTCTGCGGGGAGGAAAGGGGTTTTCATCATCCCGCGTGCACATATCCAACGCTCTAGTCAGTAGTATCCAAGCAGGGAAAATAAATTAAACCTTATACAACTGCTTCAGTAAGCTCTGTTGATGATAGATATGGTATCCAAATGCACACATCATAACGAGCGCATGAACGGGTAGATCACAGTGAGTTCGTGGATTTTTTTACATGGCAATTCCTTTTTATGCGCGCTTCAAGTTCCGCCCACATGAAATCATTCCCATCCGCCTGCTGCTATCTAACGGGGGGCAACATATTTAAGAATGTAAGGTAATTGCATAGAGCCTGTTTTTACCTCTTTGGGTCCTAGATTAAGAAACACCGTGTCTTCTAAATGAGAAGATTCAGGGTGAGCGTCCAGAACTATACTGTACATTTACACACATTGTCCCACTGGATCAACGTAATTTGTCAACTTATTGTGACCTGCAAAAGGCATATAAAGCTATTGGGGAAAGTAAACTTACATTTTTTCAACTGAATGCTATTTGGAGTGTGTAATTTCAACCACAGGATCATGTTAACTCATTTTAAACATAAAATATACATTATATAGGAATGTTGACGATATGCTTTTGTATATTAGAAACAATCTCAGATCTGTATCCATTATGAGAAAAGACAATAGGCTGGCCAGCACCTCCTACTGGAAATAATATGTATCTAAAATGAGTGGTCATCAGTTATGGCATTTTGATTTATCACTGACTATAAGCGATTTGGAAAGTATTATTAACGGATCTCTACTTTAAAACTAAATGTTCCCTTTACTCTTTTCATTAATTACTTTCAGAGCTCTCCCCTCTGGCAGAAGGTTGAGGTCAATCAGGACCAAAACCTCTCACCACAAGAACAGTTTCTTTCCTACAGCAGTATTCCTCATGAACATGCCCCCGGAACCAAACAGACTACAGTATAGCCTGCTCCCCACATACACACACAACCCTTAACTAGACAAATCTATAACCCCTCTCCATATACACACAACCCTCAACTAGACAACTCTATAACCCCTCTTCACATACACACACAACCCTCAACTGGACAAATCTATAACCCCTCTCCACATACACACACAACCCTCAACTAGACAAATCTTGCACCTTAAATATTTTTTTGTAATTTATTAATGCTCAGTCTACTGTTTTTATGCTCAGTCCATTGTTCTTATTTGTTTTTGTTTCCCTTATTCCTTTTGTATAAATTGTTGCAACAACAGCCAGAACAAATACTTTGTTTGGTGTGGTTTTATTGCCAACTTACTTGGCAATAAAACCCTTTCTGATTCTAATGGGTAGGTTTAACACAGCAAATTGCCCATACCTTTAATGTAATAATGTTAAACAATTATACACTTTTGGGCCTAGATAATGTAAAGGCTTTCAGTCAACTCTAAAATTATTATATCCATTGATGATTTGAAGCAGAAAAGACAGTATACTATAAATAATTCAAATACAGACCTTGATTTTATGTTCAAAACCTTGGTAAAATTCTATTGGTGTAAAACAATTTCTCAGAGAAAATTATTTGAAAAATATTTGTCAAAATGACTAATGTTTTTAATTCCTCAGACTTCCCTTGGTGAGAATAACAACACTTAGCATTTTATTTAATGTTGTATGATCAAACTCAATGTTTTATAGTTTGCATCATGTACTTCTCTATACATTACTCAGTTTATCAATGTCAAGAAAGCACTAGTGTATCAAAGGTCTCTATTTGCATCTTGTCTGACCAAAGCACTGGTTCCAGTCTAAGTGTCAACACCATTTAACAAATGTTTAGCAAACTCCAGGCGGTGCTATGGTCTGTGTGTAAAAGATCCAACCTACAAAAGATAAAACAGAATCTTGATGTATTGATTTTCTGGTGAGATTGCTATTGATTTGACCAGCATTCCAGGAATGAATCCAACCCACTCTGTAAATGTTATCCACAACATAATTAAAAGAAAAGTCTGGAAATTAGCTTTATAACAGAAATGCATAGATCCCGCAGATAACAAAAAGTCATGCAAGGGGTGTGTATATATTATAGGTTAAGTGAAAAGTGTAAAAGGAGGCCCAGGAGAAAAAGGTTGTCAAACCCTGAGGGGCATATACTTCACATTCCAGCTCAAGCTTCAACTGCACCACAACAATGGATAATGTTGGTCAATCTATATTATAAATGCACATTATATGTTCCCCTGATTCATCAATAATGTAATAGCATAGTCATACACATTTTATGTATTTTTATGTGTTTTCACTTTCAAATGCTTCTGGTCATTACTAAATGTATAATGTCATAGGATTTTTCATGACTTGCTCTGGAGCAGGTTAGTTCTAGTGGATGCATTGCCTCCAGGGAGTTGTACCATCATATACCAACAGCTTTTTTCACACATCTCTTACACAAAGAGATCAATGATCATAATCTTCACAATTTCAAACAGGTATTTCCAACTTAAGGAACTGGGCCTTTAATGATTTTATTAGGGGATAGAGATGATTTAGATTAATGTAATCATACGGTTGTTGCAGGAAATTTGCAGTATATTCGTGGTGTGAAGAGGTTTCTATAGTTTGCAATTAACACATTAGGAGGTCAGATTTGAACCCCTAAAAAATTGCCATGAATAACACTCCACATACTTACATCTCCTGGTTCAGCAGAATTTTTTTCCTACTGGGAAAAATTGGGTCAAATTAAGATTCATTTTACAGCACTGAAAAGTGCAATTAAAAGTGTGAAGGTGATTTGGAATTTCCTCATTTAAAATCCATACCAAAGAACAATGACTATAAATAGACAACTTTATTTAGCAATGGAGCAAGTCCTGATTAGCCATTAAGGGTTACGCAATCTCCTACAAAAATATTAATCGAAATTCAGCCGTTTTACTTCACCATAAATCCTGCACCTGTCATTGTCGAGTGTGAAAATGGCACAAATATTTTTGATTCAATCTCAAACATATAGGTCTCCCGGCTGCCCTAAGATTTCTTATTGAGTTTGGTTTGTATCTGCCAATCTCAATTGTGATTTGCTACATGGAAACATTCAGTTACATTAAGCACCCCACTCCAGAACATACAGAATAATATGCACATTCAAAACATCCTGTAAAATATCATGAAATAGCTGTAGTTGATTCTTCTATTGCTACAGATGAATGTTATTGTGCACAGCAGAGAAAACCTTTTACCAAGTGACTACTAGTTACAATGATGAAAAACAAGGTAGACAGAAATAACAGAAATGGTTTGTTTTTTCTGTAATATACCACATCTGACAAATATTTTAATAGTTAATAGAGTCAATAAAGCTTTGTCCCAAGAAAAGTAAAGTACATCTTGAAAGGGTTTACCAAGTTAAAAACTTAAAACATTTTTACCTTGGCAAGCACTGAAATACAAGTAAAATTATCTGTTTGTGTTGGTTAATTATAATAGATGTTGAATCTTGATTTTGTTTAATTTTGTAGATAATTTTGTAGCTAGAGTGTAATGTGTTTCATTATTAACAGGGGGAAAGTTTCAAGAGCTTTATGTGCTAATCTTGACATATGCCAAGCATCAAGTGAATTGATGTGGTCTATATTTTTTGGTGTACGAGCGACCAAAGCATAAAGAAAATATTCCCGCCAATTCAGGACCATATTTTCCTAACATTTCTCTTATTTCTTCAACACTGGCCCCAATTCCATAACATTGGCCCCAGGTGAATAAGATTTGCCTCTTTAGCATCATGCATACATGACACAGAAAGCATTTGAATTACCTGCCTAACCAATCCATGAGCAGCGGTGCCAAACTCCTCGGATGGACTTGATATTTTCTCTGCAAAGGAAGCAGAAATGATCATGAATGTTTTCTCTGCCAATAGTACAAATTATTATCACAGTATTTTCTATTTAGAGCTACAGTAAATGTACTGTATTAGCAGTGCTATTTAGCAAACTCTTTTTTGGACCAAACACAAGTGACCTTTTCAACAGAATGGGCTTGTGGAGTTATTGACAGGGTGTTGCCTTTGACTATGGCCCATTGCTCTTTCAGCAAAAAACATATTTCCCCCTTGTCTGTACCTAATGAAGCATAAATGCCTGGAAAACATCTCATAAAAAAATACACATTACAATGAAGATGGGAACAATGAAAGGTGGGTATGCTCTTGAATTGAAATTACATTAATTTAGGTTGACAAAAGTTTCAGTTGCATTTAATACAATTTCCTTTGCTACACATGAAATTGTAAGCCTACATTCTGTTTACCTGCATAACGAGTCATGACTGTTCTTCTGATCTGAAGTCGAGTTGTGCCAGAGTTTTCAGACTGTGGTGTAGGCTGTCTGATGAAAATGTTCTTTCCTTGGTGTGTTGCGTGGCCCTGCTGGTCCACCCATCTGAGAGGCAACTCACATACAGTACTGTTTAAATATAAACGGGGGAGATGGAAATGAAATGGGCTAAACAATAAGTAGAGGTTTGTGAGAAATTGAAAAGAGACCATTTCTGTTTGATCTTATGTAACTTGTGTTTATACTTTTTAATTTTCCATTTATATTTTTACAGATTCCCCATTTCATGATAATAAAAAATTGCTAATCCACACCAGGACTTAGAAAGGATTTGTGCCACAATTGCTCATTTAAATACATGTGAAAGATACCCACCCATGACTGTTTGATAGTGACAGAGAAACGGGTAATGACAGCAGTAAAGCAGCACATTAGGAAAAAGGGCATTTGATTGTGACACAACTAATCCACTATAACAGCAACACGTGTCACACCTGTCAAAACATAAACATCACATGTGAATGCAATTGTATCAACTGTCACACAACCAGAGTCCAGTGAACCTAATCACAATCAGGCATTACAATAATAACAACTACCAGTGGCAGTTTGGTTTAATATGGTCTGGTTAAGATGTTGGCTTTATTAGGCCAAGCTGTTGTTTGGCCTAAAAAAATAGAAGATGTGCCCTATAACGCCCATTTTATAACATAATCACACTACCGAAGGCACATCAGGTCACTTCTTTCAAAAAATGTGTAACCCACATTAAAAGGGTCCAATTGGAGGCTGTCTCATCTGATTGCAGCCTGCTAAACCAGAGTAGACAGAGGGGTATGCACAGAAAGAAATACATTAAACTTACTACTTTGATTTAGTTTTTTATTACAGATTTGTCTGAGGTTCTTTTCAAAGAACTTTGGCCGATGGGGTAGTAGATTTGCACTCATCATTGAGTCCAGATTAACACGGAAATAGGTGACTAGAGCTGTGATTGGATCAGTTACCTTCAAAATCTAAAATGGCAATAAGGCAGGCGGGTTTAAGTTCAACCACCAACACGCCACATGCTACTTGTGCTGCACACTGTTTGTGGTTTGGTTTCATTTGGAATGAAAACAAGAAAGGTGTGTTGTGTTGGTTTTCTTGGCATGGTGTCTCTTTGCGCTATATCCTGCGCACTTAAATTACTTTCCTGGACCCTAGCTCTCTCTCCATTTGAGTGTGTTGGAACCAAAGTATTTTTCATCCATTCTACTGTTCTGACCATCAAAATATATGCTGTTATATATCCTCATTGATTTTACATTTACTTTTTTACATAATTCCCATCAATGCGGATTGAGGAGATTTTTATGGAATGGGCATGCTAGCATGTTGTTTTCATTAGTCAAAACCAGATAGCTAACACTGAAGCCCATAATTTCCAATTAAGAGCTGTGGAAGAAGCACAACACTTGTAGAAGTACTCAAGAAGTTACACTCTTCAGACTATGAATGGTGTAAATTTGGAATGTGTACAGAAAGGGTTAATAAATTGCAGAAAATTGCTTAAACAAGCTCTGCAAAGGGAACCATTAGTAGCCACGGATATGAGAATTGATTAGTGTTACCATTACTCCCCCTCATGATTGGCAGCAATGTTCCAGAAATGGAGACTTCATGGGGGATGTTGATGAGATTGTCGAGCTGATTTTCTCCACACGATTAAATTAACTGCCTAAATTCCCAATGGGCAAAGATGCCACATTCATCAGATGGACCTGATATTTTCTTTGCTAAGGAAGCCGAAATGTTTTCTCTGCTGCTAATTGTAGAATTGATAATGTACATACACATTTGCATGTAATAATTTACCTAATCATTTTGATTTTTTTCTTCAATCCTAGTACTTTCAGTTTAGAGCTGAAGCATGTGCGCTGTATTAGCAGTGCTATTTAGCAAACTATTTTTGGTCATAAAAATGAGTGAGCTTTCCAGCATTTATCAACAATAATATGATCTACATGGAATTACTGACAGGATGCTCCCTTCAATACACATTTACTGCTGCAGCATGAGTTTGAATCTGCCCACTGCTCTTACAGCAAAAACTCTCTCCAATATTCTTCCCCACTATCTTTCTATAATTAAACATACATTTCTACAAAAAAAAAAACTATGGAAAATTAAAAAATAACAATGAAAGTGGGAAAGGAGGGAATGCCGTTGGGAATATATAGGGGTTGGACAAAATTATGGTAATGCCGCATGGAAAAAGATGGTTCTTTTGAAGTAACTAAATCACAGTTACAAACACAGCTGCAGAGGTCACATTAGGTTGATTGTTAATTAGCATTGCATATGTGTCAGCTTTTGAATAAGAAATTGCGCCATTCTTGAAGAATGTTGCAATATCCCACGACACACAGTTCAGGTCTTCTTTGACAGCATTCCAAGAAGAATTGGAGCTGTTCTGAAGTCAAAGGGTGGCCCTACTCCTTGTTGGAGCCTAGATATTTATTTATTATTCAGTGTGTCTGTCATTTTGTCCACCTGCTATATGAGAATTAACACTTTGATATGGAATTTTGTAAAACAAAATAAAGCAACTAACAGAGTTTGTAAGAGGCCACATACTCAGTGACCAGATTGCGTGTGCATCAGTCACAAAAACGGCAAAATTATTCAATGTATTGAGGGGAACAGTCTTAAAAATCAAAACAGCATATGCCGAACATGGACAAATTGCATTGGCAATGAGGAACAGTGGTTGCAAGTCAAAGCTGATTGACAGGGATAGACAGACAATTATCAGGATTGATGCCCAATGCCCCAACAGTACAGCCTCAAAACGTATACTGCAGAATTGAATCAGCACATCTGTGATCCAGTCTCAGCAAAAACTACTTTGTGAGCTTCGCAAAGCTGTAATATATGACAGGGCTGCCAATCGGAAACTGTATCCAAGGCCAACGTGCAAAGACGCATAACTTTGGGTAAGGAGCACAAAACCTGGACCGCAGCGCAATGGAATACTGCAATATGGCCAGATTAATAATCTTGCACCCATTTTCCTACACCTGGATATGTTTACGTTTGCGGAAAGCCAAAGTATGCACTTAGCCCACAATGTCTGCACTTAGCCCACAATGTCTGAACTTAGCCCACAATGTCTGCACTTAGCCCACAATGTCTGCACTTAGCCCACAATATCTGCTGCCAAATGTTAAACATGGTGAGGGATCTGTAACGGTATGGGCAGCCATCAAGGAATATGAGGCCATTAACCCAGACCAGGTGCACATTATGGTGCAAACATTGTTCCCCTATGATGCCCCGATATTCCAGGAAGATATTACCCCCATACACACTGCCACACAAATTCAACACTGGCTTTATGAACACCAGGATGACATCAAACACCTTCAGTTGCCTCCCCAATCACCAGATCTGAACATAACTTAACATTTGAGCGAAGTTCTGGAGTGAAGAGTGTGAAGTAGATTTCCACCTCTTTCATCACTCCAAGAACTGGAGGTTTTTCTTCTTGAACAATGTTGCAATATCCCACCACACATAATTCAGGACCTGTTGGGCAACATTCCAAGAAGGAGCTGTTCTGAAGGCAAAGGATGGCCCTACTTATTAAATCCTAGATATTCATATTTTGTTTGGTGTTTCCGTAATTTTCTCCATCTACTGTATTTTAGTTGATATTCATATCAAAGTATTTTAAAAATATTTAAATTGCATTTAATACAATTTCCTTTGCTACACATTAAATTGTAAGCCTCCATTCTGTTTACCTGCATAACGAGTCATGACTGTTCTTCTGATCTGAAGTCGAGTTGTGCCAGAGTTTTCAGACTGTGGTGTAGGCTGTCTGATGAAAATGTTCTTTCCTTGGTGTGTTGCGTGGCCCTGCTGGTCCACCCATCTGAGAGGCAACTCACATACAGTACTGTTTAAATATAAAGAGGGGAGATAGAAATGAAATGGGCTAAACAATAATTAGAGGTTTGTGAGAAATTGAAAAGAGACCATTTCTGTTTGATCTTATGTAACTTGTGTTTATACTTTTTAATTTTCCATTTATATTTTTACAGATTCCCCATTTCATGATAATTAAAAATTGCTAATCCACACCAGGACTTAGAAAGGATTTGTGCCACAATTGCTCATTTAAATACATGTGAAAGATACCCACCCATGACTGTTTGACTGTTTGATAGTGACAGAGAAATGGGTAATGACAGCAGGAAAAAGGGCATTTGATTGTGACACAACTAACCCACTATAACAGCAACACGTGTCACACCTGTCAAAACATAAACATCACATGTGAATGCAATTGTATCAACTGTCACACAACCAGAGTCCAGTGAACCTAATCACAATCAGGCATTACAGTAATAACAACTACCAGTGGCAGTTTGGTTTAATATGGTCTGGTTAAGATGTTGGCTTTATTAGGCCAAGCTGTTGTTTGGCCTAAAAAAATAGAAGATGTGCCCTATAATGCCCATTGTATAACATAATCACACTACCGAAGGCACATCAGGTCACTTCTTTCAAAAAGTCTGTATTGTAACCCACATTAAAAGAGTCCAACTGGAGGCTGTCTCATCTGATTGCAGCCTGCTAAACCAGAGTAGACAGAGGGGTATGCACAGAAAGAAATACATCAAACTTACTACTTTGATTTAGTTTTTTATTACAGATTTGTCTGAGGTTCTTTTCAAAGAACTTTGGCCAATGGGGTAGTAGATTTGCACTCATCATTGAGTCCAGATTAACACGGAAATCGGTGACTAGAGCCGTGATTGGATCAGTTCACTTTCAAAATCTAAAATGGCAATAAGGCAGGCGGGTTTAAGTTCAACCACCAACACGCCACATGCTACTTGTGCTGCACACTGTTTGTGGTTTGGTTTCATTTCAAATGAAAATAAGAAAGGTGTGTTGTGTTGGTTTTCTTGGCATGATGTGTCTCTGCGCTATATCCTGCGCACTTAAATTACTTTCTTGGAGACTCGCTCTCTCTCCATTTGAGTGTGTTGGTGTAGGAAGTCTTGCTACCAAAATCCCAATAATTCCATTCTGTTTTTGACCAGCAAAATATATGTTGTTATAAATAAACATTGATTTTATTATTCCAATTAATGCGGATTCAGCAGATTGTTATGGAATGGGCAAGATATAAGTTGATTTTTTTTTTTGTCAAAACCAGATAGTTACGGAAGCCTGTAATTTCCAATTAAGAACTATGGAAAAACACAACACTTTTGTAGAAGTACAAAAATGACACTGTCCAAAGTGTGAATGGTTTAAATTTGGAATGTGTACAGAAAGGGTTAATAAACTTGCTAAAACATCCTCTGCAAAGGGAATGACTAGCAGCACCGGATATGAGAATTGGGTATTGTTACCATTACTCCCCTTCATGACTGGCATCATTAGCAATGCACCAGAAAACAACCTTCATAGGAAATGTTGATGGATCTTAAAGGGATTGTCGAGCTGATTGTTTCCACACAATTAAATTACCTGCCTAACCACTCCATTGGCAGAGATGCCAAATTCATCAGATGGACATGATGTTTTCTTTGCAAAGGAAGCAGAAATGCTTTTACAATGCAGAATGGAGACATGAACTCTCTGCCACCCCAGCTATCTCAAGCTAGCTATAAAATGTAATCTAATACCAAAGAATCTGATAAAACAATATGTTAAAGCATGATGGGGACATTGTACAATATTTGCAATGTATATTTTATTTTGTTGTACTGTCTGCATAGTATGTACTATGTGTGGATTTTTGTTTGTTAAACTGAAAAACAAAACACTTTTCTGACTTAAAAAATCCAAGGTAATGACTGACACTTTTTTTTATACGTTGACCCAATCAATGAATTTGGTTTAACCAGCATTTCTTTATATATCCCAGCATCCTTTTTTAAATAAATGTGAGAAATACCCACCCATGAGTGTCTGTTAGTGACGGTGACAACGTTGTTGCAATCAATAACTCACATACCTGTGGTACCCACCTTATGGACCGCACCAGTCAAACAAGTCACACCTTATGGACCATACCAGTCAAACAAGTCACACCTTATGGACCGCACCAGTCAAACAAGTCACACCTTATGGACCGTACCAGTCAAACAAGTCACACCTTATGGACCGCACCAGTCAAACAAGTCACACCTTATGGACCACACAAGTCAAACAAGTCACATCTTATGGACCGCACAAGTCAAGGCCTTAATAAAAATGACAGGCCTTAATAAAAATCAGAAGGTTCCGGTATACACTGTGGAGCGAGAGAGATGGATCCAGTGGGCATAGAGGAACCGGAACACAGTGAGCACACACAGTGATGGAAAAAGAGAAATAATGCATAACAAATCCGTGGAAAATAGGTGCAGAATGAACACACTGAGCATAATCTATGAGGTGCAGAGTCCTGTTCCAGCAATATTTGGAAATTAACCTCTGCCTGTTGGTATCCAGCAGTGAAGTTGGCCTACACTTTTAATGTTTTATCACCCACAATATGCATTCAGAATGACTACAGTGGTAAAATTCTTGCTATACAAGACTAGCTAAACTACATCAATTGGTACTCTTTCAGTGTGTGTGTGGAGAACCAACTGTATTAAAACAAACAAACTTGCATAAAACATTCTGGGAGATGTTCATAGTTTTGCCAAATCCCTTTTCGCTCAACCTGAAAAACATGCATTGAATGAAGCTGAAACATTTAGGTTTGCACTCCGCATGCAACTTAACTTATCTCGTTGTACAAATTAACTCATAATTTAAGATTCAATGGAATTAAAATAAATGCAATGGTATGAACAGCAGCTCATCATACTCATGACAGATTATTCTTTATTAGTGTATTCTAATAAAATACTAAATACTTAAACATTGAGAATGAAAACAATGCCTGGGAAACCAAAGCCTGGATTGCTGCCAAACAAGCTTGCTCATTGTTTACAGGGTAAGAAACCAGTAAGTCATTTTGTCATTTTGGGTCTGCTTGAGTCTGCTTAAACTTCTGATTAAGCAGACTCAAGATGGCTGATGTTAAGATACAGCATGTGTCCTCCAAGGCAAATCTGGTGCCGTTCTTTTTACCAAGCTGCTTCCTCAACCAGGCAGTTTAGACCAAAAATACATCAGAAGGAGCACGCTCTTCAGCCTTCTACCTTGTTTGAGCCACAGGTGTCACAAGGAATCGCTAGAGTATGACGAGGGAAGGATGAAGCTGACCAGTTGAGTGTAACTGATTTATTTTTGTATGTAGCTCAACCGTTTAGTCCTGATGTTTGTTTTTGTGACAAGACAACTTTGGAAAAGGGAAAGTTCATTTATCGTGCTGGCTGTGAAACTATAATTTTTTACAAGCTATTTGGTGGCAATTGTCTTTACTTCTTACTTTGATCAAACAAGAATTTCTATGCAATTAAATAAAAACAAAAACACTATAAAAACAATACATTGATAATAAAAACACACTTAGGGCTATTTATAACAGAATGTGACGAGTTTACTCTTTTGCACATAAATATGCAATGGTTGATGTTAATGGACCTGTCAGGTTCTGGCTGGGGGCCTCTAGGCATCTCTGCACTGCTGTTTTTGATTGTCCCCAATTAGAGGCAGCTGCCCCACGTTGCCTCTAATTTGGGACCCTATTTTAAGTTGCCCTTGTTTGCCTTGGTTTGTGGATCATTGCTTGTGCCAGTTGTGCTTTGCCGTGCCTCAGTTTGTGGGGTGCCTCTCCTTTTGTTGTTTTTGTGGTTACAATTAAAAAGATGTTACCCTACGCTCGCTCTGCCCCTCGTGTCCTGCTTTCCTTCAACCGTGACAGAATGATCCACCCACCCTGGACCAAGCGGAGCTGGACCATGGGGTAACTCCTCGGATGTAAGGAACTCGTCACAGAGGAGGAGTACCTCCGTGGTCTAGGGATCCAGGGTGGCGGCGATGCCACATCAGCCCAGGAGACCCTCCATGACATTTTCTTTGGGGTGGGCTGTGGGTCCTGTGCGAAGGAGGGGAAGTGGTGCCCCTGCCGCCAGACCAGTGGTGGCTCGTTGAGGAGCTCCTACGGTCAGGGGAGCAGGAACACCTGGAGGACGACGAGGGGCTCCTGCCACCCCACTTGTGGGGGCTCTGGGACGAGCCCCTGCAGCATGGGGAGCAGGGGACAGTGCAGGAGACGAAAACCTGCTGGGCCTCCCATCCCGGGCCGCTGGTCCCCAGCCCGGTACTGCCAGTTCCGGCCACTCGCACCAGGAGTCTCCAGTGCCGATCCCCAGCCAGGAGTCTCCAGTGCCGATCCCCACAGGAGCGGGACGCCGAACAACTACCGCCACCGCCTCCAGAGTGGCTCGAAGAGGGTTTCCTGCTGCCACGCCCGGATGGGTGGGACGATCTGATGAGCCCCTGCTGATCTGACGAGCTCCTGGCGTTGCCACCACCTCCCTCCGCTTCGGCGCAACGTCCTGCCCCGGGGCTGGAGCCTCCACTGTTTCAATGTTCACTAGGTGTCAACACTTACACAAAAAGTCTTTGATGTTTGGTTATAGATGTATTCAAAACCCAGTCTTCTAACAGATCTAATCATGGGAGAAAGAACCTGATTTCATTTTTTTCAATACTTATTAATTTATTGAAAAAAGTTATGCAACACCCCATGCCCCCGTGTATCAAAATTGTAATGCCCACTTATAGAGAATAACTTGATGTGCCAGCTTTAGTTGATTTGCCTTTCACATTACTGTGGAGGGATTCTGTCCCTGTCATCAATAACATGATAAGAAATGATCAATAATTAAATTGTTCCTTATTTTAAGTTTTTTATTTTAAGTGTTCATCAAGCTTTGAAATTAATGGTTACTCAATAACTGAATTATCCCAGAGAACACAAGTTACTTTAGCTTTTCATCATTTTCTTAATGAATCTATAAACTATGATTGTAAATCACATTTAAAGCCAGCATGGTACTGAGACTACATGGACCATGACCATGGCATGCTACACCAGGTCTCTCAAACCAAGAAAGTTTACAAAAATAATATTTAATGTGATTGACAGACAGAAGGGAAAGCCTAGATATTACTGGCAGCCTTGTCCGGTGACTCAACAGATTGATATGTGTTGGGTTGGGATGGTAAATGCTAAAGCTACACCACGTCGCTCATGCAAAATAAATATGAAAAGGGACATAAAAGACGTACAAGTTGAAGCACAATGGTATAGGGGTTAGTAGGATTGCTGAGGGCCTTTGTGTGTATGTATAGAGTGCTTTAGAAACTGTTTACATTGAAGGTCACAACCTTTCTCTTAAAAAATGCCTTTCATAACCTACGAAACCCAAGCCCAAACCCTGCACACAAAATCCCTCACTGGGGTGTGAGGTTAGCTGGATGCCAAGAGTAAACCTCCTCAAAGACACTTGACAGAAAGGGCTGGTGTTGCCAATCACGGGGGCCTAGGTTTTGGTTAAGGTTGACCCTGAGCAGATACATATGTTTGACAGGGCAACTTATACATACTTCATATGCATTTGATATGCTGGGGATCACGGATTTATGGGCTGCTAGGATGATATGCACCCTAGTTCAGTGATCAAAGCCTGCATGAATGCACAGCTTTGTTTTCCGGGATGGATTTCCCATGAAACGTAGAGGCGAGAGTAGGGGAATACTGTTAACAACGCTCAGGTAGGTGGTACGTGTCAAAGTAACATCCACATGAATGGCAGGACCCAAGTTTCCCCAGAAGAAGATTCCACAAAGCATCACACTGCCTCCGCCAGCTTGCCTTCTTCCCATAGTGCATCCTGGTGCCATGTGTTCTCCAGGTAAGCGACACACACGCATCCGGCCATCCACGTGATGTAAAAGGAAACATGATTCATCAGACCAGGCCACATTCTTCCATGGCTCCGTGGTCCAGTTCTGATGCTCACGTGCCCATTGTAGGCGCTTTTGGCAGTGGACAGGGGTCAGCATGGGCACCCTGACTGGTCAGCGGCTACGCAGCCCCATAAGCAACAAATTGCGATTAGGTGTTCTGACACCTTTCTAACTGTATCAGCATTAACTTTTTCAGTAATTTGAGCTACAGTAGCTCATCTGTTGGATCAAACCACACGGGACAGCCTTCACTCCCCACATGCATCAGTGAGCCTTGGCCACCCATGACCCTGTCGCTGGTTCACCACCTTTCCTTCCTTGGACCACTTTTGATAGGTACTGACCACTGCAGACCGGGAACACCCCACAAGGGCTGCAGTTTTGGAGATGCTCTGACCCAGTCGTCTAGCCATCACAATTTGGCCCTGGTCAAAGTCGCTCAGATCCTTACATTTGCCCATTCTTTCTGCTTCTAACACATCATCTTTGAGGATGGAATGTACACTTCCTGCCTAATATATCCCACCCACTGACAGGTGCCATGATGACGAGATTATCAGTGTAATTCACTTCGCCTGTCAGTGGTCATAATGTTATGGCTGATATACCAATGTATATTTTATTATATTGTATTGCTTTGTAGTGTGACATAAACACCATTAATGTTTTAATATGTTTGTCAAACAATCACTTTAAAGCACTCCTTTTGGGTACCCATAAACATTTTGTCCAGTCACTCGCGTGGTTTTGTATTATTGGCTTAGCCCTCCGCCACCAGTTGAAAAGCTCAGGACTAGACGATTAACATTTTTCTTGTTGTTTAGCACTTTAACTCTGACTAAAGCATTTGACATCGCATGACAGACTCTGAGCGAATTAATACTTATTAATGACTGCCTTCAAACAATGTACTTAGTGTACATCCACTGGTACCCATTCAAGTTGTCAGTGTTTTTACGACAGAAAAGGCAATTGATTGGCAGAGGACTGTGTTTAACACTTGATACGTGAGGAATGTCTGTGAAGGTCTGAACCCACAAACCTGGCATTACAAGAGCCATGTTCTGTCAACTGAGCTACGTGGTACAGTTATCTCTGATCAATTTATTATAAGGACATATGGTAGAAAATCAAGGTGACTTTCAGGGGAATTCATAAGAAAATGTAGGAAATGAATAAATAAAAAAAAATGCAGAATGTATGAGCAAATGTAGGGAATTAATAGGACAAGAGCTGAATGGCAAAATAATATACTGTAGAGCAAACACATTTAAAAAAATGAGAGAACAAATAGAATATAGGGACAATGGATAAAACGGGAATAGGGAATAGATAAAAAAATATTGAGGGACCTAATCTTCATTTGTCATAATGATAGTAACCTCGTCACCAGGCTATTGTGCACAGCCCATATTGCCTGAAATGCCTTCCAGGTTGATCTTGTGAGAAGAAATTCAGTAAGTAATTTTTTGTCATCATTCTATTTTAGCAAATTACAGTACTGCCTGGTATGGTTACAAATAGAGGTCTCTGCCACAGTGCACATGCAAAAACATTCCCACTGACTTACGACAGACAAACAAAATAACCTTTCAAATTCCTAATCTAGCAAAGGACAAATCTGAGCTAGCAAGCTAGCAGCCTCAATAAGAAGAAAGACTACCCCCATAAAAATGTGTTGGATGTGTGTCGCTTTTGTCGAGGCAACTCCCCCAATAAGAAGTTCAAACGCCATCTCTTTATTGGCATGACGTTGGACTGATACGATTATACTAGGCCACTACACTGTGGTAGATAACTGGTCCCATTACCTAGGGAATGATCTTCACATGGAATTTTAACGTGGTTACCTGGAAGTGGATTTAGGGAGAGAATGAGTACTGTGGTGGAGATACAACAGAAGCTATGCATACTCAAACCGCTAATTCAGCGCTAAATGGCCAAATCACCCCCTTTCATTTGTTTTACCTCGATATGCAGCGTGTAGATTTGGTGCTCCTGCTGTTTCATGCCAACCTGAGCAGTATCGCTGATTGGCACATGGGCCCCCAGACCTCGTGGACATCTCAACAGTAATTAGCCCTTGTTTAAAGACATTTGCTTAACCTAATCAAATTTTGACCATCATCGATACCCAAACAAGTGCAAGAGGTAAAATACATGAACAGGACACAAGCTCTGTGAAACCGAACATGCACACTCATGCACACTCATGCACACATCTCACATAACACCTTTTAAAGTCCTTGCTTTAAATGCCTGTTAGTCTTAGAATTTACAATACTGGGCAAAAGTCTGAGGCCATCTGAGAAATTGTTTAAAGCTACTTAACACAATAATGACAGAAAACAGTCTGCAAAGACAATTTGGACCTACTTGGAGCAGATGGAAGTCTACGGATGGGACCCTCACAATATTAGTTTGGCCACCTCCCATTGGGGTCATTTGGTTTTTGGAGCTTCAGCCCAGACTCTTTTTGGTCTAGCTATGGCTTTTTTTATGGTCATTATTATTTTTTATTATAGGTTTTATAAATACTTTTGAGTTTGCATAATCGCATGCATCACTTGCTCCATTACGCACTGACAGGGCAGTATTTACTGTGAGTAAAAAGCATGGCACTTGCAGCGCCAGGGTTGTGGATTTGATTCCCATAGGAGGCTGGTATAAAAATGTAAGCACTCAGTATTGTAACCTGCTGTGGATAATAATATATGTAAATTAGATATGTCCTGTGAAGTTTTTGCACAAAACAAAGTCTGCAAAACAATCCATTGACTGGTAAAATCCACATGTTGTGTTTTACTTCAGAAAGACACTCTGCCTTCCATTGCTTAAAATATGACCATAGCCTTTGAGAACATTAAAAATATCCAGCTATTTGACCGTCTGAAAAGTTCCACTCATGCCCCAACATGTCTTGACGTAGTTGAACAATTCATGCCAAACTCTGCATTGGTTTCGTTGAGGCCGACACTTTCGTCACATCTTTATCATTCAGTTGGTGCCTCTTGGCAGCATGGTGTTGACCTAACCTGCTGCTAAATTTCACAAGTGTTTCATTTTCCGTGCAGGGTGTTCCCGTCTCCATGACTTGTTGTGTGTACCTTCACAGATTAACTCAGGAACGTCTGAACAAAACACACAAAAGGACGTAACAGTTTAAATAGCTGAAGCGCTGGAAAAGGAGGATGCGAAGCGGAACCGCTGGATCACAAAGCAGAGACTGGTCCCAATACACTCACACAATGTGTGGAGCCGTGGGCTGAACACTGAATGCAAATATCAAGGGATTCCAGCAGACAGGATCCTGTCTCGGTGGCCCAGCAGGCAGGATGCTTGTCTAGGTGGCCCAGCAGGCAGGATGCTGTCTAGGTGGCTCAGCAGGCAGGATGCTGTCTGTAAATACTATGTCGTAATGGTGGATCTAAATTGGGATTGGTTATCCTGCCTTACCCAATTTATAAATGCAACTACAAAAACCCAAAGGACAATTTCAAAGCACCGCTTTTGGACATGATTCGTACTAATTACCCTCTTAAGTACTACGTCATTGGAATTTTATCAAATTGTTTAAGTGATCATTGTGCAACTGCGCACGTTGGAAATAAGTGGTTAAAAGTGACAATTAATGGTTACCAGAGGAAATCTGATCAAATACAGAACTGGAATGTACTATTGGCTAAAGCTAAAGAGGTATTGAGGAATTAATGCAAATGCACCATGCTAAGGACAACATTTAAATCAAGCTTTTATTGTGCATCTATACATTTATAACCTGACATCAAACATGGGATCTTAACCAGTAGAAACCCTAATTGCAGTTGCAAAACTACACATCAACGTAGCCATGATGGCATGACTAGCAATACTTAATATTCAAGGAATGAACAAGGAAACAGATTATTCAATTAGATTGGATTAGCCAATGCTTTTTGCCCCCTGGAGACTTTCCGTCGGAGACAGTCTGTGTGGAATAGTTTAAGTATTGCCCTTAGTTATGCCTGAAACTAGTGAGGCCCATTGGCAATGCTGCTGAATTTGATTTTTATTGTACCTTATTTGTTGCTGTATTTTTTATAAAACTACAGACAGAGGCACATTGGTTACCTATATTTTAGTGGCCTTGGAGCCTTGTCTGCATTCATATGCTGTGTTTCTATTGCACACAGGTCAGGGTTCTACAAATGATTCAGTTGCAGAACTTTGCAGAACCGTTTTGGAACCTTGCAGAACCTCTCATCTAATAAAACACTGTGATTTGCATCCCTGTGGAATGCAATTCATAAAGGTCTTATGACAGCAGATTCTGCAGAGTGACAGTCAATGTGAGAGAAAAACACAGGAAGTTTGTATTATCAAGACAAACAGAGCTATTTAACACTGAAGGGAAGACGTGACATTGACAAACAGGAAGACAAGATTACAAAAATCTGTTCCTCCACCCTAAGCAATTTATTATTCTACTTTGCCCAGTTCACACTAGGGGTGATCCAATCCTGTCATACTTGTATCCGTAATCGTATCTGTTTGTAACAGTTAATACTCATAATCGGATATACTCCTGATGAGAAAACCTGGAAGTCTGCTTTTAATAGGTTTTGAATGCTGGTAAATCCTATATCACTGTCTGTTATTGTGCCATTGCTCAGATCACTAATCAGTGTGATTCTGATGTTCCTTCACTCACTCACTGTGTTTACAGTTTAAAAAACAATCCTCACAGCTGATTTGGCAAATGTACATTACTTATGTTTATAGTCTTTATTTTAATAAAACAATCAAGTGTATAAGGTATGCAGCTGCTTCTGAGAGTGGCAAAACCTTTCTCTTCCATGCAAAAACATTTACTTGTACATTTACTTTTCACAATCAAGGAATTAGTAGGCATTTTGAAAGAATTAAAGCATTGGCTTAGCTCACATTACTACATAAATGCATCTCCAACCCATTAAACAATGTTAAGTAGGCCTAGATGAAGAAATATTTTGGCAAGATAAAATGTTGCTGACTAACTACAGATTATTTTATCATATTATGTTAAAACAGCTGAACACTTAGAAAAGTGAAGAATTGGGAGCCAAAGCATATCAGCTCCAGGCAGTTCAGAGGAGAGAAAGTGAAACACCATGTTTTCTAGTGAGAAAATATTGTACATTTACATTACTACATTACATATACCTTTGTACAATAACTATCTTAATTAATAGATGCCCATCAACAGATTCTGATTAAAACACACCATGTGTTTAGAAAAAGAAATGGTTCAGCAATGAGACGAGTGGGTGAACGTCTCAGTGGTAGAACGTCTCACGCAGCAGCTCCTTATGCAGGAGCTAATGCGTGCGTGTGAGCACTTCTCTGGGAAAACGATGAGAGGAAAGCGCAGCCTATTAGAATCTAATCGTAGCAGCTGGCTCAACAAACACTCTGCCTGTGTCTTTACTAACAGCTGAATTAGCCAATTGAGCTCCCAGCATTCCTCGCCTTGTGAGTGACATGAGAATGTCTGGTTTTCAGTAACTTTCTCCGATCACGGATAATGACATTAAATAATTGTATCATCTTCGTATCCGGCAAATTACTCGCCTTGTGAGTGACATGAGAATGTCTGGTTTTCGGTAACTTTCTACGATCACGGCTAATGACATTAAATAATTGTATCATATTCATATCCGGCAAATTCCTTGTGTCTGTAATTATGTGTGTTTTGTCCGAGTACTCGGTATACCCCTAGTTCACACAGGCTGTAAACACTTTTATAATACTCAGTCACGTGTGACATACAACAGCGTCTAGATGCCTGTTTGTCTTTATTGGCCCCATCTGGGTTCATAATCACTGTCCCGATTTAAGTTAGTCCTGTTCTCATGTATGTCGTCAGTCAATATTTGGATTTTGCTTCATTGTAACAATGCTTTGTTTTCGTGTCATAGTTTCTGTTTTTGTTACTTCTTAGATAATATTAATATTTTGAAACCTTTTCTGCAAATGTCTGCTACTTTTTTATTGTCACAGGAGGTTTTGGCCAAAATTCCAATTACCAAAATGAGGGTATCAGGTAAAGATTAAATACAGTGCCCTTCTGAGAGTGGCACCGTTGGTAAATATGACAAAATGGGCTGTGAAAAAAATATCTTTGCTGTTTATCACTGTGGTCTTTCATTGAAGATATTCACAAAAAATGAACCTTTACTTGAAGTAAAATTATTGAAAAAAAGTTAAATAAAGTAAATAATTATTTTTCTCCAAAACACGTGCCGCAATTATTGGCACCCCTAGAAATTCTAATGAGTAAAATCAAAAAGTATATTCCCGTTCATATTTTACCATTTAAGGTGACACACAGGCCAAATTCTCAAGCTCATCCACTAATATGGGAAAGACCCGAGAATACAGTAATGATGTGGACAATAGGTTGTTGAGCTGCGCAAATCAGGAAACAGCTATAAAAAATGCTCAACGGTTGAAAATGGCCAATTTCATTATCAGGGCAATAATTAAGAAGTTTAAAGCAACTAGAGATGAGATAAATAACTAGAGATGAATGATTCACTCACCACAGAATCAAGGTTTTGCCATGGCCATTCCAGTCTTCTGACCTAAACGTAATAAAAAAAACCTGTAGCATGAGCTGAAGAGGAGAGTCCACAAGCGTGGAGCTTGGTATCTGAAGGATCTGGAGAGATTCTGTATGGAGGAATGGTTTCAGATCTCCAACCCCATTACACATTATAAGACTCAGAACTGTTATCTTGGCAAAGGGAGGTTGCACAAAGTATTAAATGATGGGGTGCCAGTAATTGTGGCACACATTTATTTGAGAAAAAATATTAGTTTGAGGATAATAAGTGATCTTTTCTTTTACTTTAATTAAAGGTTAGATTTTTGTTATTATTTTTAATTAAAGATAAGATAAGACAAGAAGATAAACAATAAAGACATTTTTTTCACAGACATTTTGCTCATATTTACTAAGGGTGCCAATTTCAGTGGAGGGTACTCTATACACTGATGAGCCAAAACATTATAAACTGTATACACTGATGAGCCAAAGGCATCTAAATTCTTTCCAAAGGCACTGTAGATTAATTTAATACTGGTTTGAAATCATTTTTATTAGGCATAACAAGACAACAACACAGACAAGGTCACAAAAAAATACAGCATGTATGCCTTAGTCACCCAAGATCCATTTTGAAATTAAGGTTTGGTTGAGAATAATGCATGTTACAAGTGGAATGTATACAGTAGATGTGCAATGAAGGCAAATATAGTGCAAATGGCAATTCTAAATGAGCAAAAAAGGCAAATAGGGGAGGGCAGAAAATGTACAAGTATTAAGTATATGTATGTACAAGTGGGAATGCGTAGTTGTGCGATGAAGCAAATGCAAGTACAAATGACAATTCGAAATGTGCAGTGCAGGCAAACTGAAGATGCAAGGTGGCACGTGCAACTGAAATCAGGGATAGCAGCAATGAGGTCTCCAAGGTAGACAAGTAGTACAAGGGAGCAGTGCAACAAGGTCCCTGAGGGGCAGTACTAAGCAGCGGGCGGGTGGGTGTGGTTAGTGATGCGTCTGAGTTTACAGTAAATGCAGGCTAACTGTAAAGCAGGTTTACAGTTAATGGTAAGAAACTGTTCCTGAGCCTGCTGGTGCAGGAACGAAGAGAAATGTACTGCCTGCCTGATGGTAGGAGGGCAAAGAGTTTGTGGCGTATTCAATGTAGATAACTTAATAATATATATTTTCCAAGTCACAGAGTTTGAAATGTATGATACATTTTTGTATTTTATGTATGTAACACATTACAAGAAACACAAGTGTGTTCTAATCTCTTTGGCAAGGGCCAAAGTGTCTACAACAAGTGTGACGAGGACACTGCCAGGATAGCAGAATTTAATGGGGGGGGGGGGTGGTGCCACCCCTGTTTTCGTTTAAGAATAGTCACAATTTAAGAAGACCAATTCGAGTGTTAGTTTAAGTTAAGCTTATTTCTAATGTACCATATCCAGTGCTAATAAAGAAAACTGTGCTATGGCCATAACTTCAATATTATTCTCCCAGAGCCCCCCTGTTAACACTAAAACAAGTCAGACCAAGACAGATGAGCCAGCTGTGGACTGAGTTGGTGGTCTGTGGTATTAGTTTAGTTCATGTTTTGTTACTGGGTTCTTAATTTTCCATATGGTTGGTCCCCAAAGTCCACATGTAGCATTGAGTTATAAAAAGCTATACCTTATCCCAGGTAGTAAACAAAACACTCATGTCCTAACACTTACCCTGAATGAAAACCATTGCTATACTGTTATATCACTGACATCTAAGTTATAAATCCTGACATTTTGCCTTATTCAATCCACACCTAGGAAGTAAAGCTACCATTCCCAAAGCACATGATTACTCACAGAAGCCATGGCTTTTGGAAGACCAGCTGAAGGCAGAGCAAGACGGCATGGTGCGCTGACAACAACCTGACCCTAAACGCAAAGAAAACCCAGGAGCTCATTGTGGATTAGCAAACAAGCAAGTTTATTTACAGGAAGCCTAAAGGCTGCAGTCACGCCCCAGTTCTCATCGATGGCACTGAGGTGGAGCGTGTGCCCAGCTTCAAATTCCTGGGAGTCCACATTTCCAAGGACCTCTCCTGGACCCCCAACACCTCAACCCTGGTCAAAAATGTGCAGCAGCGCCTGTAGTTTTTGAGGAGGCTGAAGAAGGCCCGTCTGTCCTCCGAGATCTACCGCTGCACAATCAAGAGGATTCTGACTAACTGCGGCACAGTGTGGTTTAGCAGCTGCTCCATAGCCGACAGGAAGGCCCTACAACTGGTGGTGAAAACTGCCCAGCACACCACTGGTTCCCAGCTTCCAGCCATCGTAGACCTCCAAAGCAAGCAGTGTCTGCACAGGACATGCAGCATCATCAGGGACCCTTCAAATCCATTCCACAAAATCTTTGCCCTTCTACCATCAGGCAGGCGGTACAGGTCTCTTTGTTTCCACACCAGCAGTCTCAGGAACAGTTTCTTTCCATCTACTGTAACCCTGCTTAACTCTGTGACCCATCACTAACCATACCCACCTGCCTCTCAGAGACCTTGTTGCACTAATCCCTTTGTACTTCTGGACTATGACACTGCCTTGCAAAGTCTGATAAGGAAGTTTTCAGTTGTTACAGGTGTGTCTACCTTAGAACCTCATTGCTGCTATATCTGCACATGCTACCTCACTCCTTCAATTTGCCTCGATTGCACGTTTAGAATGCCATTTAGAATTGCCATTTGTACCCACACAACTATTTATCCAACTTGTAACATACACTATACTTAATACTTGTGACTTTTCTGCCCTCCTCTATTTGCCTTAATTGCACATTTAGTATTGCCATTTGTACTGCATTTGCCTTCTTTGCACATCTATACATTCCACTTGTAATACACATATACTTAATACTTGTAAATTTTCTGCCCTCTTCTACTTGCACGTCTGGTGAGATGCTAACGGCATTTTGTTGTACTGCACTTCTACTAGTTCAATGACAATAAAGCTGAATCTAATCTAACAGAATTGATAATCTGACAAAAGAGAACCTCTAACTTAGAAGCCAACACTTTTGTCTACCATGGTTTCTCCATGAACCCAGGCTAGTCGTGTTCTACACTGAGGTCAAAGAATAGGACAAAAAATATGGTGACACGGTCAGGTGTAGAGATCACAAGATGAATACTGGGTTCAAAGCACGCATCCTACCACTGATGGACCAGTTTTTCATGTTCCTTTGTCGTGTAAGGCAGGCATTCCTGGGGCAGGGTCTAGCTATGTGATGCAATGTGTCAGAGTCTACTGTTAACAGGAAGATGTCATTCTACTGTTTCATTCCAGAAACACAGCTCCAAGGTCCTCAACTGAAGACTTGACTGAGTTATTATTATAAGCTTTTATAAAATTGTATAACAACGTTTCTCATTTTTTATGAATATTAAAATCTATTAATTGAAATCAGTTTCCCAAATTTCTTCTTCAACCTCCACATATTTTTCACATTATTGTTTTAACCAGGTTTTTGCTAAAACAGGTATGTCAAACATCTGGGGTGGAGAGAAGAAAGGGTTGGAAAATGCTGGTCTAATCCTCTGTCGGGGGTGTCAAACACATTTCCCTGAAGGGTTGCTTGTTTTTGGGTTTTCCTTTTAATTGGTGACCAATGAAGGTAAGAGGCTACCAGGTGAGGGGAATTCCTAACTAATTAGCGACATTAATGAAGCGCTCAAGCACATTGTTGAAGAAAAAAACAGCAGATACCTCATGCAATGAGTTGACACATGCAAACTTTAACGAACAATGCATTGTAACACCCGTGTAATCTCTAGTATTTATACAAAACAACAATGCTATGATTTTCGAAAAAATACTTTAATTATCATTATCTTCAGTGTCAAACAAAAAAAGTCATTCTAATAATTTAATCAATTGTCTACTTTTTTATTACAATTACACCAGTGTAGCACCTTTATTTTACCTACCAGTGTAACTTTCCTTTCTATCTGCGCAGGGCCAGACTGGTCTCAGAAGGATGACGTAGACTATTTTACGTAAATTTTAGACAGGGCATTTCGTAAGATATATTACATGTAGTAAAATAACGTTAGAGTCGGAACAGAGAAAAAAAAAACAGTAACCATGGTTTGAACCAGGGACCTTCTACATCCTAGACAGGCATGCTACTCACGACTCCACTGAGGAACCTGTAGTCTGTTTTGGTGAGTGGTGTTGTCACAACCTAAATATGTTTGAAGTGATTTTCTTTCTAATCCTAACCCAGACCATAACCCTAGCCTTAACCCCGGTGCTGTGATACCTAACCTTAACCCTAACCTAAACCCCAGAGCTGTGAGACGTAACCCAAACCTTAACCTAACCTTTTTTGTTTCCTAACCGTAGCCCAAACCTTAACCCTAACCTTAACCCCGGTGCTGTTAGATCTAACCTTAACCCTAACCCCAGTGCTGTGATGCGTAATGTTAACGTAACGTTAACAATAAAATGCTTTTATAACATATTCTAGCAACCTTGCTGTTGCTGTTACTCATTCAAAATCCTTGTGTGGGGCAGTGGCGACTACCTCCTCATCCCACCGTTGCGGTTTGTAACACAGTTCAAATAATTTGTTAAAAAATAGAGTTCGTACATATTATACATTTGTCTGGCGTTCGTATGTTATTTTACGTTTTAATAGCGCTCGTAACATTTGATACTTTGTAATAGCGTTCGTAAGATATGTTACGTTTTAATATTTTCGTTATGTATCATACGTTTTGGTGGCGCATAGTAATGTAACCTAACGTAACGTCACATATCATATGAAATCGGGTGCCATGGATTTTCGTAAAATAGTCTACGTAGGTTCCTGAGACCAGGTTGCCAGGGCTGGCAGGAAGTGCTCGAAAAAGTAGTAGATCAATTTAGACTCTTGTAATTCCTAGCTGGTTGGTGACATGGTAGTCATCCTCATCATTTCTCTTTGGGGTGAAGGTTCCACCTGCAACTGGTAAAATTGTCCTGGTCTAGGCACTTGATCTTCAGGAAGCTATAGGCATTGTTAGCTATTGTTAGTTACTGTTGAAGTTAGTTTGCAACAAGCTAGCTGTAGCAAGTATACATCGTCTTACCTTGTACATTACCTTGTACATTAATATCGCTTACCCTCAATCCAGCCTTTTTGTTAGACAGCTTTTTTATCCCTGACAAATTCACCTGCTTATTTTTCAATTAAAAGCAACATTCTTTTTGGCAACAACTAGTACTCCACATCACTGTAATTGTTTTTTACACTAGCAACTTTTGAATTTCCCCTAGGTTTCCCAACCAAGACTCGTTTTCATTTCAAAATGGGGCTTGCATGACTAAGGCGTATGAGTATGTCTTTTTCTCATGTTCTAAACATAAAATGGAAGTATAGAGGGAAAAAAACATTTAAGACATTTAAACACAGAAGAAAAGCAAACCGAACCAAACATATGGCCCCCATTAATCGCGTCCCCCGTCCACCCCTCTGTCTCATTACCGAAGATGTACCCGCCTATGTTCATTCCCTCACCTCACCATTGTCCCTCAACTACTCAGGTAACAGGGCAAGTATCCAGGGTTCCCCAAAAAACACAAGAATGGAGTGTATATCAAAGGTATATTCCTGAATTCCTGACATATTACGTACAGTAGCTGATTGTACCAAATAGATGAGCTGCTAGATATTGTCGTTTTTTATACAGTATTGTCATTCACCGTACACCAGCTGTATTCAAATCTGTCACTCAAAGCTGGTATCATTCAATTTTTTCACTGCAACCCCCTCATCAGGGACTTATTTAGACCTGGAACACCAGATGGGTGCAATTAATGATGAGGTTGAAAAGAAAAACCAGCAGGCTCCTGCCCACGTTGGGTAAGATTGGAATACCTCTGCCATACACTGTATTGAATTACTTCTAAATGTAGGGTGTTTTTTCAATTCACTGGACCATAATTTAATTGATGGGGCCTCCTTTTTCCAAAACATTTGTTTTGTTTTTATACCCTTCCCCAAAATGAGACTGTAAGAAATGGGTTATTGTGCAGCCTTGGGTAATCAGTTGAGACCCTCTGAGACTCCCAGGGTAATCAACAGTGGGTTTAACAGAGTCTCCGGAGAGTCAAAGAGGATCTCCAAAATTCCAGAGCAGTAGCTGTCCAGATTAAACACAGGGCAAATCAATAGTGTCCCCTTTGTAGTGTGATATTTATAGTGTGACATAAAGGAGAGGATTTCGGAAAGACCCTGTGTTGGTTTTTAGATAACGTAGTCCAATGTTAAATTTGGCACCTTTGTCTGACTTTCTAAAACAAAACTCTTACCAGCTATTTTGGAGAGTAAGCATTCAACTACTTTATTTCTTGCAAAAAAATCATTACCAAATCTACCATGATAAACCAGCAATGCAATGTCAACGGATGATTTGTATTTTTACAAATTTCCCATTTACCTGATAGAACCATGAACATGGGCCAGTGGTGTAGACTTCACTGTTGCACAGCTTCTAATTGTCACAGAGGATGTATACCACAACTTCCCTCAAAACCGTGCTGGTAATCAAGTCATGTACCTGATACCACAGATTTGTGTGCATTTTGTGTAGACAGATAATAACAAAGGAGCTGAACACATTGTAAAGTTATATCAAAAAAACTCATATCCACTAATGTTAGTCAAGACATTACTCACAGAAATAATTTACCCTTGTTTAATTTCAGTGAACCAAAAAGAAAAACAAAATGTTGTTTTGTTGTTGTTTTTTCTGGATATATTCAGTCAATTAAGTCTCATCAATTGCCACTGAAAAAAAGGGTTTAATGAAAATGTTTGAGACTATTTTCAGTTGATGAAATGAACACTGCTGTATTCTTTATAGACCTTGAATTGTCTGAAAAAACTGAGTAAAAAGTTAGGAAATGAGTAAGGTAAACATTATGAATGTAAGATCACAAACTAAACTACAGCCCACAAAAAGTATCTAGAAAAGTAGTAGTTCTTCTGAATAAAAATCTACTTGATATTAAATGTGTCCTAACCCTGAAAGCAGTCTATGAGCCAAGAAAACTGAAATCCATTGTTCAGCCAAAATCACTTGTAAGTAAGGTATAAATAACATAATGAACTTTAATTGACAACATTTGATTCTGATATTTAAAAAAGAAAAAAGAAAAGGCTTACATGCACTGATTCATTCCATAGGTTTTTAGGTAGCTGTAATGGCTGTTAATAGTAATCCAAATAATTTATAATTATCTTGGCCTGTATACTTGTTTCAGGGTTTCGATCTGTCATCAAGTTGAACAAAGTGAAATTCTCCTTTAATTAATTGTAGCATGGTATTTGTTGCATTTAGAACAGTAACTTGCAGTTGAATAAACCCCAATGATTCTATGTTGAGTCAGTTACTTCACAAGCTTTGTTGCTTGAGACACACTGGCTAAATCTGGCATTGTATTTGAAAGAGGTGTGAATGACGACAGCAACGTTTGTTCACTAACTTCAAATATATGCGTTTACTGTCAACAAAGTGTCTGTAAATCATAGCTTGTTTTACAAACTGCCACTAAGTGTTCAAGCGTCCATCAGTTCCAAAAATACAAAAAGACAACATTAGGCTTGCACTAAATTACCATGGCATATGGAGTTAGTTTCCAAGTGTTTACAGTGCTATTCATTATTTCTGCATTGCTGCCAAGTGTCCCTGTTGATGCACTCTATGTTGCAGTAAGCAATACCATGTGTGTGAAGAGAACACAGTGAAGAAGAGCTACGATTAGCCTGCCAGTAGAAGTAAAAGTGCAATAAAGCAGGTCAGTTCTGAGACTGGCTAACACTACAGTAAGTTGCTAGTATACCTTTCTAGTTGCATGGAAATGATTACATTGAGTTTAGTTGTCAAATACTGTTATTGTGTTATTACACCAGGGAAATAGGTCCATGGTGCAATGCTTTTGCAGTACAGTAGTTACCACTGAATGTTAATACTAATTGCACTAAACAACAGGTTGGAGCTTGGCATATGGAAACACAAGACATGCACCTTGTTAGAGAAGGAATAAGATTTCCTCGATTTCTCAGAGGTCATCCTAGCAGGAACAGGGAGTGTGTAGAAAAGCCTGCAAATATGGATGATGTGAGGTTTTTCACCAGCGTGCCGTATACGCCCGCAGTCCCCTGCAGGACGGGTAGGTCAAAGAGGTCTAGAGGCACATGTGCCAGTCAGCTCAAACCAGAAAAAAAATGACGTTGTTATCAAGTGATTTGAGGGCCAACGTTAACGCAGTCGGGATGATGTGATTGTGACGCTGGCAACCCAAGCGGGTAGGCACTTGGTTTCAACAGTGTCTGCTTTGTTTCCAATGTGCTTGGTGCCCCCTACACTGACTGCACTTTCTTTTCTTAGGGAAAGCCAGTGTCCCATTTAATGTGTTTTCAACCTCGTTTTTAGATATTTCTGGATATTTTCCCCCCTAAAATCTCAGCAGCAGCAGGGAGCTTAGTTAAGAACATATAACCAAAAGGTGGTTAAATCGAATCTGCAAGCCTGCATGGTGAAAAATAGGTCTTTGAGCAAAGCAGTTATCACTAAAATCCTCCGGGTTGTTGCTGTAAATGAGAATGTATTCTAAATAAACTCACATAGTAAAAAAATTGTTTAAACCCACTATATACTGTTGAGAAAATATACTGAAATTATGTGAAAACATGCACAGTGTTAATATACTACTTTGGGGAGTTGAACTGAACGACTGAGTCTGTCAGTATAGTCACTCAGACACTGTCATCATGCCTTTTCCTCAGGCTGAGTTTAGATTACATGCAAATGTCCAGGTAGCTATGCCAGCATTGCAAAGCTTGTGGACGTGCCTGAAGGCATGATTGTGTGGCGGCACTCATTGAACAAAAGATGAAGGCCCCACCCATTCCACTGTCCACCCCTCTGTCCCCCTACCAAAGATGTCACCCTCAAATTCCTCCCTCCTGTGGTCACTCCCCCACTACACTCAAACCCCACACCAACCCCCACCACTATGCAAATCTTAGCTAACTTTTAGCAAAGCTAAGCTAACTATTAGCAAAGCTGTTAGCCAAACCTAACATAGGATACAACTAGACAGGGATGGATGTATGATTGTTGAAGCAAATTGACTACGAATATGCAAGCCGGACTGTATTCATCATCTGTATTCTCAACGCAAGGCAATAATTTATTATTTTCAGAGTTTAGAGAAATACATTGTATTTTGTCCAGTCATAATGCGCAAACTCTACTCCCATATTTCCTGTTTGACCACCTCTTTCAGCTAATGTATATCATTCAGTGGTTAGTGGAGGTAGCTTGCCTATGACTATGACATGAACATAATATCTAAAAAGGCTAGTATTACATTGTTTCAAATGTGTAATCATAGTTAGACTAGCCAGCTAACCAGCTGACTCCTGTTTAGCGTTGCTTCGGAAACAATTATTAGAAATACTGCAGTGTAGCTAACTAGCAAGGCGACCTTGGTAACAATGTTGAAGGAGGTATTGTTAGTTTCACCTTTAAATAGCCTTCATATGTTTATGAAATGCCTCTCTTAATTCTCCAGACAAGTGTGAATCAGAATCCTTAGTTTGCTTGTTACTGTTATTCTTGCCATCAATCTAGTTACATTTCCTGTGAACTTGACAGTGTTGTTTTTCTCTGTACAGTATAGATCGCTGTAGTAATACACGTGCCTGTATTATTTATTCATGCCCTGTTTGTTAACAGAGCAAATAATGAGTAAATGTTTTATTTCTTCTAACAACAATGATTGTCGGTTGATATAAAACGTCTATCATCTTTTGGCACTGCCCCATTACACAGCCGATCAGGAAACTCCACTGATTGCACATAACCTATTGACCTTTCACGTCTTTACCAGTAGTCAGTTAGACATCTGGGTGTAGTTTTTGAACTTTGATTCCTCAAAGGTCGTCAGACATTGGAATGTTTAACAAATTAAATTACCTATCATGACAAACAGAAATACAAATCAAAACATGAAGATATGGTGTTCAGGGGTGCTGGCTGCTGTTCAAAAATGTGTTACTTAACTGGACATAGTTGTTGTAGATTCCTGGAAATATGATAGCAATCCTCATTAATTACCAAAACAACATTTTTATTTAATGGTTTTCTTTAAAAAAATAATATTATTATTTGCTTTATAACTGGGGGAATGCTTAGAGTGTCATTAGTCCAACCATATGTATCTCTGGTCATATATTACAAGTACTGTAGTATTTTAGAAAATCAGATTAGTTGCATTGCATGCCGCAAAATCGCTGTTCATACAAATGGCGTGTGAACAAGACAAGCAACATATGGACAATTTAAGAATGAATAAAAAAAATACAGAGCAATAAATGTTGATATCCTTTGTGTGCTTTTCTCGGTGGATATAATTTGCATGGACCATTCAACAAAAGGCTTCCTAGCTGGTTATTTCACAACAATGCAACAACAATAAAAATAAGGTGAGTAAGTCAAATGAAATCATACTTTATGATTCTTTATTGGGTCATTGATGTAATTGATTATGCATTGAACATCTGAACATCTCACTTGTCAAAAAACATCAGCGCAGTTACCCCTATATACCACCCCCAAAGCACGCCATCAATAGTCTCTTAAAAGCCCCCAAGTCTATAACAAACTCATGGCCACACACTAAGCCTTGATGAAATGTGCCTCCCTCCCTTAGTTCTGGCAAGATCTCATGTCAAATCAAGGACTTTTGTAATGTAAATACAGGCAAACCAACACACACACACAAACACACACACACACACACACACACACACACACACACACACACAGTGTCAACAGGAGCAAATGGGGATCAAAATGATCAAATAATCAATAAATAAATGTGAATAAAGATAAGGGTGCAAATACTGCGAAGTGTTGAGTACAGTACGTACAATATTTACATATGTATGAGTACAGTACGTACAATATTTACATATGTATGAGTACAGTACGTACAGTATTTACATAAGTATGAGTACAGTATGTACAGTATTTACATATGTATGAGGTGCGGAAGAGGGGATGTTTAAAATGCTTAGTAGTAAAGTGTAAGAGCCTGAACGTAACAAAAAGTGTGAGAACAGCAGTTAATGTGTGCATGTTGCAAGAATATGTGATTGTGTGTGTGTTTGACCTGTACGTGTAAGTGTTCAGAGTTTATTGGCTTGCAAATAGAAGCTGCCTTTGAACCTGTTTGTATGGGGTGTCATGCTCTAAAACAGACCCACCCTATCTGTCCAACAGTATGCGGATGAAAACCGTATGGCTGTGGTGTGCAGGATCCTTGACAATGCTGCGGGCCTTCGTCTGGCACCGTTTGGGCTTGTAAGTCCTGGATGGCTGAGAGCGTGGACTCAGTGATGTACTGGGTCTCATATACCTGCTTTAGGACCTCACAGTCATGAATGGAACAGTTCCCATTACAAACAGTTCCCGTTGCAGCAGGTCAGCATGCCATCAGACTTGAACATAGCTAAGTCAATGTCACAGGGGCATTCAGAGCGGCACCGTAACAATCCATTTGCCAACAAACAAGGGGTTGTAGGTTTCCAAAACAGTGATTGCAAGGTTGTCGCCACTCAAAGCTTTCGGGCTTGTAGACCCTTTCTTGAAAATGGTCAGACTGGGCAAAGATTTAAATGGATTGCTAGACACAAGAGAGTAAAAATTCACAGATATCCATCGGACATTTGATTTGAATGTGCAGAACTTCACCTCTAGGAAACATGCTTTGTATAAACGCCTTTAAAAAGGAAACTCTGGTCCATTTTTGCATGGCCGTAACTGTATAATATACCCAAGATATCTTGAAAAACAATCTTGTTTTTCAACATTCTCAGGCGTTGATTCAGTAGTGTCAGGCCCGCAATCTCTTTACTGATCTGTTTCAGGGCAGACCTAAGGCATTAAGAATTGGCAGCAACTCCTCCTTTTCAACGACTCACAACACTGGGGCCCCCCAGGGGTGCGTTCTCAGCCCTCTGTTTTCTTAGAGCCAGCTTCACCTAGTGAGAAGAGGGACCGAGAGTCTATAGTAGTCTAATGTAGTTGTAGTTATAGAGTCTATAGTAGTTGTAGAGTCTATAGTAGTTGTTCCCAGGCTATCTCTGACAGTGCACATGAACCTGAAACACCTACCATTCAAAGTTGGATTTTAGGGAGGGACTGTAATATTCTATTGTAGTGTAAATTATTTGTCATCTTTTGAATTTAGCACATCAAAATACTATGAAGTATTTCCAATGTTTAGTCATGGAAATAAACTTTTATATTACTGTACATCCAAAAAATCTTACTTTACCTCTTGCAAACCCATGGCTTTTATTATAAACTGCACCTTATTATAAACTCTCTATTCTCTATCTCTATTTGTCCCCAAAGTGTCTATTTAATAAGGTTTACAATTACTAAAGATCAGTAATGACATACTGTGTGAGTAACGTTCTTTAATATAAAGGTTTATTTACAGTGCATATAAAAAGTCTACACAACCCTGTGAAAATGCCAGGTTTTTATGATGTAAAAAAATGAGACAAAGATAAATCATGTCAGAACTTTTTCACCTTTTAATGTGACCTATAATGTGAACAATTCAATTGAAAAACAAACTGAAATCTTCAAGGGGGAAAAATGAAAAATAAAAACCTTACAATAACCTGGTTGCAGAAGTGTGCACACTATCTTATAACTGGGTATGTGGCTGTGTTCAGAATTAACCAATCACATTCAAACTCATGTTAAATAGAAGTAATTACACACCTGCCATCATTTAAAGTGACTCTGATTAATCACAAATAAAGTTCAGCTGTTCTAGTAGGATTTTCCTGACATTTTCAGGGCAAAAGCCATGGTCCGCAGAGAGCTTCCAAAGCATCAGAGGGATCTCATTGTTGAAAGATATCAGTCAGGAGAAGAGTACAAAAGAATTTCCAAAGCATTAGATTTGCCATGGAACACAATAAAGACAGTCATCATCAAGTGGAGAAAATATGGCACAACGGAGACATTACTAAGAACTGGACGTCCCTCCAAAATTTATGAAAAGACGAGAAGAAAACTGGTCAGGGAGGCTTCCAAGAGGCCTATGGCAACATTAAAGAAACTGCAGGAATTTCTGGCAAGTACTGGCTGTGTGCTACATGTGACAACAATCTCCCGTATTCTTCATATGAATGGGCAATGGGGTAGGGTGGCAAGACGGCAGCCTTTTCTTACAAAGAAAAACATCCAAGCCCGGCTGAAGTTTGCAAAAACAAACATCAAGTCCCCCAAAAGCACGTGGGAAAATGTGTTATGGTCTGATGAAACCAAGGTTGAACTTTTTGGCCATAATTCCAAAAGGTATGTTTGGCGCGAAAACAACACTGCACATCACCCAAAGAACACCATACCCACAGTGAAGCATGGTGGTGGCAGCATCATGCTTTGGGTCTGTTTTTCTTCAGCTGGAACCGGGGCCTTAGTCAGGGTGGAGGGAATTATGAACAGTTCCAAATACCAGGCAATTTTGGCACAAAACCTTCAGGCGTCCGTTAGAAAGCTGAAGATGAAGAGGTAGTTCACCTTTCAGCACGACAATGACCCAAAGCTCACATCCAAATCCACAAAAGCATGGCTTCACCAGAAGAAGATTAACGTTTTGGCCCAGCCAGAGCCCATACCTGAATCCAATTGAACATCTGTGGCGTGATCTGAAGAGGGCTATGCACAGGAGATGTCCTCACAATCTGACAGATTTGGAGCAATTTTGCAAAGAAGAGTGGGCAAATATTGCCACGTCAAGATGTGCCATGCTAATAGAGTGCTACCCAAAAAGACTGAGTGCAGTAATAAAATCAAAAGGTGCTTCACTCGCTGCCGAGAGCGGCTGGAACGGGGAGGCTTTACAGGCTGCGTACATTAATGGCCTTAACGACCAGTTAAAGGACGAACTCGTCTCATACACTGAACCTGACAGTCTGGATGGTCTTATCGCCCTAACCATCCGTATGGATAACCGTGCTCGGGAGCGCAATCGGGAGAGGCGGCTGGGAGGACTCCCGTCTCCCAAGCCGGCTGCCTCCCAAAGCACGGCCCCTGAATCTGTGCGTCTGGGCCGTTTCCGGATCGACGGAACGGAACGACAGCGACGAAGGGAGAGCAACAGCTGTCTGTACTGTGGTCGTCCGGGGCATTACATCGCCACCTGCCCCCAGAAGCTCTCCAAACCAGCGATCCCCAACACAGCACCTCCCGGTTCTCGGACCCCCTTTCATGCCACCCTCTGCTACAATGGCCATCGTCTGAGGATTCAGGCCCTGATCGACTCTGGGGCGGACGACAGTTTTCTGGATGCCGTCCTGGCGTCCCAGTTGGGCCACACTATGGAACCCCTGACGGAGGCTATAGAGGCTGTGTCCCTAGACGGCAGGCGATTGGCCAGGGTCACGTCCCGGACCGAACCGGTTCAGATACAGCTCTCCGGTAACCACACAGAGACCGTCAGCCTCCTGATCTCCAGTTCCCTTCATATACCGCTGATTTTGGGGCACCCTTGACTAACCAAACACAACCCAGTAATAGATTGGACGACGGGAAGCATTGTGAGGTGAAGCCCGGCCTGCCACGCCGACTGCCTGCGGGCGGCCGGCCCCCGTAACGTTCAGGACCAAATCACCAGTCCCCGAACACCCGACCTGTCCAGTGTGTCAGCCGTCTACCATGACATCGGAGAAGTATTCAATAAAGAGGGCGCACGGGCGCTACCACCACATAGGCCCTACGATTGTGCCATAAACCTATTGCCCGGTTCCACGTTCCCCAGAAGTCGCCTCTACAGCCTCTCCAAGCCGGAGAGGGAGGCAATGGAGAGGTATATCAGGGAATCCCTAGATTCAGGTTGCATCCGGCCGTCCTCCTCCCCTCTGGCAGCAGGTTTCTTTTTTGTAGGGAAGAAGGACAGCACTCTTCGTCCCTGTATTGACTACCGTGGTCTCAACGACATCACCATAAGGGATAAATACCCCCTCCCTCTGATGAACACCGCCTTCGACTCTCTCCGGGGGGCCACCATCTTCTCTAAACTCAATCTCCGAAATGCTTACCACCTGGTGAGGATCAGGGAGGGGGACGAGTGGCTCACCGGTTTTAATACACCTATGGGACACTACGAGTACCTGGTGATGTCGTTTGGCCTTACGAACGCACCAGCAGTGTTTCAGCGCTTTGTTAATGACGTCCTGGGGGACATGATTGGGCGCTTCGTTTTCGTGTACTTGGATGAGATCCTGATATTCTCCTGAGATCAGTCCAAACACGTCCAGCACATGAGGCAGGTCCTCCAACGTTTACTGGAGAACCGGTTATACGTAAAGGCAGAGAAATGTGAGTTTCACGTCCCGACCATCTCTTTCCTTGGCTACATCGTCTCCAAGGGGGAGGTGAGAATGGACCCGTCAAAGGTGGATTCAGTATTGGGGTGGCCACAGCCGGCTTCTAGGAAGGAATTACAACGGTTCCTTAGATTTGCCAACTTTTACCGTAGATTCATCCGGAACTACAGCCGGGTAGCTGCCCCATTGACAACGCTGACGTCCTGTGCCAAGCCTTTTTCCTGGACCCCGGAGGCGGAGGAGGCCTTTCGGGACCTGAAGGCTCGATTCACCTTGGCGCCGGTCCTCTCCCATCCGGACCCTTCCCGCCAGTTCGTGGTCAAGGTGGACGCCTAGGACGTGGGGGTGGGGGTGGTTTTATCTCAACGTGCCCCTGAGGACGGAAAGCTCCACCCCTACTCATTCCTGTCCCGACGTCTAACACCAGCCGAGGCAAATTATGACGTCGGTAACCGCGAGCTGCTGGCCGTTAAGATCGCCCTGGAGGAGTGGTGTCACTGGCTAGAGGGAGCGGAACAACCCTTCCTGGTTTGGATGGACCACAGGAACCTGGAGTGCATACGGTCCGCCAAACGGCTCAACTCCCGCCAGGCCCGATGGGCTCTGTTTTTTGACCGTTTTCGTTTCACGCTGACCTATCGTCCTGGATCACAGAACGGCAAGCCGGACGCTCAGTCCCGCATCTTCTCCAGAGAGGGTGAGTCGTGCGCTCTGCCCGATCCCATACTGCTTAAGAGTTGTGTGGTTGGTGCTGTCCTTTGGAAGTTCGAAGAGGCGGTTAGGACAGCCCTTCTACGCAACCCTGGACATGGAAACGACACTCCGGGCTGTGTGTACGTGCCTGAATCCGTCCGGTCGGTGGTGTTGGAGTGGGCACATGCGTCCAGGCTTACGTGCCATCCTGGCCTGGCGCGGACTATGGCGTTCCTCAAACGGCGGTTTTGGTGGTCCTCCATGCGGGAGGACGCACGGCAATACATCTCCGCCTGCCCCGTTTGTGCTCAAAACAAGACCTCCACTCGGCCCAGCCCTGGTCTCCTACGCCCCCTGCCCGTCCCTCGTCGCCCCTGGTCACATCTGTCCCTTGATTTCATCACCGGTCTGCCCCTCTCCGAAGGCAACACGGTCATCCTTACCATCGTCGACCGTTTCAGTAAGTTCGCCCGGTTCCTCCCTTTGCCCAAACTCCCCTCGGCGAAGGATATGGCGGCAACCCTGGTCAGAGAGGTATTCTGTATATTTGGCCTGCCCACCGACCTGGTTTCTGACCGGGGCCCGCAATTCGTCTCGGCGGTGTGGAGATCCTTCTGTCTGGCCATCGGCGCCACCGTTAGCCTCTCTTCCGGCTTCCACCCTCAGACAAACGGACAGGCTGAGAGGGCTAACCAGACCCTGGAGACCACCCTGCGCTGTCTGGTCTCCGCAAATCCCACTACCTGGTCCTCCCAGCTGCCCTGGGTGGAATACACCCACAATACCCTGCCAGTCGGCGACTGGCATGTCCCCGTTTCAGTGCCTCTTCGGTTTCCAGCCCCCGTTGTTCCCATCCCAGGAGAGAGACCTTTCTGTTCCGTCGGTACAGGTGCACATCCGCCGCTGCCACCGTACCTGGCATCGCACCAGGGCCACGCTGCTCCGGTCCTCCGGGAACTACCAGACGCATGCCGACCGACGCCGCGTGCCAGCCCCATCCTATTCCGTAGGATACAAGGTGTGGCTTTCCGCCAAGGACCTGCCCCTGCGGACCGAATCCCGCAAGCTCTCTCCCCGATACATCGGACCCTTCACGGTGGAACGCGTCATCAACCCCGTGGCGGTCCGGTTGAAACTGTCTCCGTCCCTCAAAGTCCACCCAACCTTCCACGTGTCCTGTCTCAAACAGGTCCGGATCAGTCCACTCCTTCCTCCTCCTCCTCGGTCGCCCCCTCCTCGGATCATCGACGGGGGTCCTGCGTACACGGTCCATCGCATCCTGGATTCGAGGCGTCGGGGTCGTGGTTACCAGTACCTGGTGGACTGGGAGTGGTATGAACCCCAAGGAGCACTGCTGGATTCCCCGTCGCCAGATTCTGGACCCCTCTTTGCTCCGGGATTTCCACCGTCGGCGGCCGGGCGCACCAGGTGGTCCGCCTGGGGGCGTCCGTCGGGGGGGTACTGTCACGCCCCCGCCTCCGCGATCACGCAGAGGCGGGTTCTCGCATCCCTGAGCCTGTCTCACACCTGCACCTCCTCCACTCCCACACCTGTTCCTAATCCGCAATCACACACCTGCTCCCGCTTACCTCGTTACCTGCAGTATAACCACAGAGCCCTGTCAGTCTTTCCCTGCCGGATCATGGTCGTAATTCACACGCGCTTCACAGCTATCTCCGAGTCTTTGTTGCGTTTGGATCTCCCGTGTACCGACTCCTTGCCTGTCCCCGATTACTCTGCCTGCTCCCCGCCTGCACTTCTGCTGTCAGCCTGTGTGTCGACCTCCCGCCCGTCCCTGACGACTCTGCCTGTTACCTACCTGTGCTTCTGCCGTCCGCCCGTGTACCGACCTACCGCCTGTTCCCGACTACTCTGCCTGTCTCCGGTCAGTACCTCTCCCTGTTCCAGTGTCGATCCCCTGTCGGATTCCCATCTCCCTACCTGTCTCTTCCCCCTTGCCCTTCCAATCCGTGTTTGGGTCCCTACTCCCGTCCGTGACAAAGATGTACCGGTATTTGTGAATGTAATACTACGTGTGCTACAATTTGATCAGATTGGGATTTTGTACTAAGAGTTTTGAAAAGCCACCACATACTATTGATAATAGAACCAAAGTAATAAAAAAGTAATCAAACAAAACACAATGCAATCCTCTCAATTTCGTGTTTATAACAACCAGTTGTTCCAAGAAAGAGCAATGCAAGATGTGTTTCAATATGACCTATTTGAAATGTTCAAGGTAATGTGCTTAAAAATCAGGTAATTGTATATTATCAGTATGTTTTCACATTAGACAAAAATCTTACTGTACAATATTACTTTTAATTGACAAAACATTTCCCTAATTGCTATCCAGTAAGTGTGGTTGTCCCGGTCCCTGAGTCTCCAACGGTTTCAAGGCTCCCCGTCTGCCTCCCCAGAATACTGAACGCACCTGTCACTAATGAGCTCATCAAGGAAGACTACTTGGCTGTATCCTTCCCAAGCCTCAATGTAAAGTCTTGTCTTTCCGTTGTGACATCTTGTACTTTGATTATGTATTTCTCCGTTTTGTTTCTTTCTTTGAACGATTAAGTAAAGTCACTTGTGTGTTTGCATCCTTTGGAGTGCTGCCTGTTTTGTCGCAGTCATCAGTGATGACATCTGCAATCATTGATGCAAAAACGTAACGTTTATTACAACATAGGTTTTCTGTCTAATCAAATGTTGCAAATAATGTAAGAAAGAAACAAAGGGAATTAAGTGAAATAAAAGCGAACACACACTAATCTGCATCAATTCTGTCCATTTGGCCATTTCTCATCCATGTCAAAATTAGCATATTTATTCATGCTCTGTGAGAAGAACCTTTTGAATCCATGGTCTGAAGAAGCACACTATGATCATGGAAAGGGCATTTGTAGACCTTCACCATTCCATGATGAAAATAATTAGGTTAGATTCAACTTCATTGTCATTGAACAATTACAAGTACAGTACAACGAAATGCAGTTAGCATCTAACCAGAAGTACAAATAGAAGAGGGCAGAAAATGTACAAGTATTAAGTATATGTGTATTACAAGTTGAATGTATAGATGTGCAAATAATGCAAATACAGTACAAATGGCAATACTAAATGTGCAATTAAGGCAAATAGAGGGCAGAAAAGTTTCAAGTATTAAGTATAGTGTATGTTACAAGTGGGATAAATAGTTGTGCGGGTACAAATGGCAATTCTAAATGGCATTCTAAATGTGCAGTCGAGGCAAATTAAAGGAGTAAGGTAGAATGTGCAGAGATAGCAGCAATGAGGTCCAGAGGTAGACATGTATATGTAACAAATGAAAAATGCAAGTACAATGGCAATTCTGAGTGTGCACTGAAGGCAAGTTAAATGTGCAAGGTGCCAATTCCTCAGTAGGGTTGCGGAATGTAGGGTATTAGGGCATGTACAGGGTGAGGATTGGTCTGAAACCATTCCTGAACCACCTCTGCATGTTGCAACGTAATTTAGTTGAAGAATCCAAGAGGTGTGCAGCATTGTAGGCCCCAAAGAGTACATCCCACCACCCCATCTTCGGATATACACATGAATATGTTGCCCCCACGTTGTCCAGACACTAGGACAGTTACTCGTTGGCAGATGATATTGCGCCTGCTTCATCAACAAAGACATGCTTGTGCTTCATTGCGAATCAGTTTGGAATTTTGACCCTGATATTGTCCAGGGGATCTCTGATTTCCTCCTCTGCCTTGTTGTTTATCCTGTTCTGCGTTGAAATACATTGCTAATGTTCTCACACCCCTTTGTGTTTAACATATTGTGCTTACTACCATATGAAATAAATTAGCAATGTAATCATGGATAATCATGTACTGTATGTTATTGTATTGTACAGATGAAAGATATATTATCTCTACCTGTCAAGAATGCTTTGTTTACGAGATCAGGGACAAGCTACACTTTTCACAGCCCTTTTAAAAATGTATATTTGCTTTAGCTGTTATTGATAATTCAAGGGTCACACTTTTAAGTTGCAACAGCAACAGTTGACATAAGGCATTAAGTAGCTACAGCTTGATGTGATATACGCAATACATTGTTTGCATGTGGTATAAATGAACAAAGGGATCCCACTTCAAAGAAAGTACAGCTTTAAATAATATAAAGCATGTACTACGTATATGTCAGGAATGACCAAAGGCATCTTACTTTAAAGTACAGCTTCATGTGACATTGTCTTTATTGATGTGTTATGAATGAAAGAAAGTCTCCCACTTCAAAATGTAACAGGACACTAGTGAAAGTGTCAATAAATACTGTAGGTTACAAATGTTCTGCCTGTTTGTTCATGATCCACTGATACTGTAGCGTATCAGTGGATCATGAACAATTATTAAGTTGGGTGGACGGACTTGCAAAGCTTGTGTGTGTGTATGTGTTAGAGACAGTGTGATTTGAAGTAGTACTATCTGAGACTACCTACCCAATAGACAGGTTACCCTACTGAAGACCAGGGCTTGATTATAACCGATTATATTGGTGACAACATTTTGTGGCTGATCATTCAGCAAGGGAATGGTTGAATTGTTTCAATAACCTGACTGGGTCTAGCAACACACATTATAAATCATTATCATGTTTAATATGTTCCAGAAGAAATAAACTCCTTATGTTGGAAGGTACTTTTAAGTAAAGACTATTTTAGACACAAACATGACACTTTAGAGTGTGTGTCAACCTGTGTGTGTGTTATTCTGAGTGTTTCATGGGGAAAGTAAATGTTATGGTAGAGATAACAAATATGGGAGTAGGCTAGAATGTGAAATGAACCCAAACCTGTTTAGGATAATTGCCCAAATTGGTCATAGATTAATTTCACCCAAAGAAGCTGTGCAAAGTAATAATAATATATTTATCTACTATACCACTTTTCATTAAAAACAGAAACTCAAAGCTATTGCAATCAAAAGAAAATATCTATAACAACAACTACTTTACATAACACAGTAAGTCTGGTTTATTGAAATGAAGAACACTTTTCTGCTTTCTGCTTTTTGTTGATTTGTGGTCCAGAAGGACCACATAGCTTTAGCAGAGAGAGGGATAGAGGGGCAGGTCATTTGATAGAAAAGTTAACTTAAACAGAAACAATGCACATACTGTATGTAAAATATACACTTTGAAATAAAAAGTCTGCATGAATAATAATAATCATATATAACTACAGTGGCTGTCAGAAGCATTTTCCCACTTGGACTTTTCCAAGGGGGTGAATATGAAGGAACTTTCAAAGCAAATCCGGAATAGGTTTTTTCAGACGTAACAAGCAAGGGTAGGATTTAAAAACATCTGTCCAGAATACAGTAGATCCGGGAGAGAAGGGCACTAGTCAGGGAGGCCACCAAGAGGCTTTTGGCAACTCTAAAGGAGTTACAGTTTTCCAAGGTTGAGTAGGGATACACTGTGCATGCTGCAGTAATAGCCCATGTGGCCTTTAAAGGACAGTGGCAAAAAGAAAACAACACATCAAATCTTTGGTAGAGTTTGACAAAATACATGTAGACGGAGACCCAGTCAAAGAAGAGCATATGGACTCATGAAACCAACAAAGGTAGGTTTTAGTCACACCGCTAAGCGCTACGTTTGGTGCATGGTGGTGGAAGCGTCATTCAGTGGGGATGCTTCTCTTCATCAGGGCCCAGAAAGCATGTTGCAAAATGAATGCAGCTATGTATAGAGACATTCTGGAAGAAAACTGTTATAGTACAAGTGTAGTACAACTTCATGACAGGTCAGACAATAACACTGAAATGGCATGGCCAACACAAAAATAAAATAGCTTGCTCGTTTGATCATAGACTTACATTTTTCCATAGCTGCCTCATGCTCCATTTTTCATTTTTTCACTTCTGTGCTTAAATGAAAACATTTGTTTTGTTGTCTTACTTCTATCTTCTAACTTGCTTGAGATGGTAGTTTCATTTGCCAAATGCAACGAACAACACAGCCTCATCCGGCACAATGAAAATCTTGTAACATGGCATACAACAACTACGTAGTGAGAGTTAAGAAGAGTATATAAGCAAAAATATAGCTGGACAGAAAATAATAATAAAATAAAGCAAAAATGTATACATAACAATGTACAATGCAGTTAAAAAAGAGTACTGTAAAATAGCAGCAATCTGGGTAGTATTATTGATATAGCAGCAATCTGGGTAGTATTATTGAATATTATAGATGCATATGAGTGCAATAGGCTTGTGCATGGTAGCATAGCACACTACAACTACGTAGTTAGAATTTAAGAAGAACAATTTACAGACAGCAAAAATATAGCTAGAGGATAAAGCAATAATATACATAACACTGTACTTAGCAGCAGTTTAAATAGAGTACTGTAAACAAGCAGCAACATTGGTAGTAGTATTGAATATTATAGATATGGCAAGTATGGCAGTAATATACATAAAAAATGTAAACTAGCATCTATTTTGAAAGAGTAGGATGGGGGAGCATGAACAGTATGGTAGAATCATTAAGAATTAAAGACACATTTGAGTGTAATATGATTATGAATGGTTCCTGCAAAGGAATATTCTAATGCCCTTTAAAAGTACCTGAAAGGACATCAGAGCATCTGGAAAGATCAGATGGCCGCAATGTGAACAGACCATAGCCTGGGTGGCTGTGATCTTTGATAAAATTCTGTGCTTTCCTCAGGCATCGTGTTTGGTAGATGCCTTGCACGGAGGGGAGATGGCAGCCGATGATGCACTCCATAGACTTTACGACCCTCTGGAGGGACTTGTGCTCTGCAGCGGAGCAGCTGCCGTACCAGGGAGTAATGGAGCCTGAGAGGATGCTTTCAGTGGTCATGTCAGAACTTTTTCCACTTTTAATTTGACCTATAACGTGAACAATTCAATTGAAAAACAAACTGACGTTTTTGAGGGGGAAAAATAAAAAATAAAAAACTCACAATAACCTGGTTGCATAAGTGTGCACACCCTTAAACTTATACTTTGTTGAAGCACCTTTTGATTTTATTACAGCACTCAGTCATTTTGGGTAGGACTCTATTAGCATGGCACATCTTAAAGTGGCAATATTTGCCCACTCTTCTTTGCAAAAGCGCTCCAAATCTGTCAGATTGTGAGGACATCTCCTGTGCACAGCCCTCTTCAGATCACCCCACAGATGTTCAGTTGGACTCAGGTATGGGCTCTGGCTGGGCCATTCCAAAACGTTAATCTTCTTCTGGTGAAGCCATGCTTTTGTGGATTTGGATGTGTGCTTTGGGTCATTGTCATGCTGAAAGGTGAACTTTCTCTTCATCTTCAGCTTTCTAACGGACGCCTGAAGGTTTTGTGCCAAAATTGCCTGGTTGTCACGTCGGGGTTGCAGGAGTAAGGAACCAGGCGCAAGCGGAATGCGGTCGTTTTTTGGCTTTAATTAAACAAATAGCAAGCATGACCAAACAACAAAAGAAAGGGCTGACTTCAGCAGCAAAACGACTGTACTCAATGGTTCTAACAAAACGTACATGTGACAGCAACACACGCGACGACATCAAACACAACAACAACAATGATCCACAAATGCGGGGAGCAGAGGGGAAGCATTTAAACACTTACAAATGATGTGATAGGGACCTGGTGTGCAAGGTTAACAACATGTGACACAGAACAAGTCTGGGATGTGTTCATGAGTGATGGGAACTGAGAGTGCACGGAACGGTGGCGCTGCTGCTCACCGTAACGTGACACTGGTATTTGGAACTGTTCATAATTCCCTCCACCCTGACTAAGGCCCCGATTCCAGCTGAAGAAAAACAGCCCCAAAGCATGATGCTGCCACCACCATGCTTCACTGTGGGTATGGTGTTCTTTGGGTGATGTGCAGTGTTGTTTTCGTGCCAAACATACCTTTTGGAATTATGGCCAAAAAGTTCAACCTTGGTTTCATCAGACCATAACACATTTTCCCACATGCTTTTGGAGGACTTGATGATTGTTTTTGCAAACTTCAGCCGGGCTTGGATGTTTTTCTTTGTATGAAAAGGCTTCCGTCTTGCCACCCTACCCCATTGCCCATTCATATGAAGAATACGGGAGATTGTTGTCACATGTAGCACACAGCCAGTACTTGCCAGAAATTCCTGCAGTTTCTTTAATGTTGCTGTAGGCCTCTTGGAAGCCTCCCTGACCAGTTTTCTTCTCGTTTTTTCATCAATTTTGGAGGGACGTCCAGTTCTTGGTAATGTCTCTGTTGTGCCATATTTTCTCCACTTGATGACGACTGTCTTCACTGTGTTCTATGGTATATCTAATGCTTTGGAAATTCATTTTTACCCTTCTCCTGACTGATATCTTTCAACAATGAGATCCCTCTGATGCTTTGGAAGCTCTCTGAGGACCATGGCTTTTGCTTTGAGATGCAACTAAGAAAATACTAGAACTAGAACAGCTGAACTTTATTTGTAATTAATCAGAGTCACTTCAAATGATGGCAGGTGTGAAATGACTCCTATTTAACATGAGTTTGAATGTGATTGGTTAATTCTGAACACAGCCACATCCCCAGTTATAAGAGGATGTGCACACTTATGCAACCAGGTTATTGTGAGTATTTTATTTTTTATTTTTCCCCCTCAAAGATTTCAGTTTGTTTTTCAATTGAATTGTTCACGTTGTGGGTCACATTAAAGGTGGAAAAAGTTCTGATATGATTTATCTTTGTCTCATTCTTTTACATCACAAAAAACTGGCATTTTAACAGGGATGTGTAGACTTTTTATATCCACTGTATATGGAGATATGAGTATCCACACAAACATCCAGAGCCAGCCAAAAGAAACTTTCCCAGAAATCTTTGTACTACCAAAAACATTGCGTTTAGGCTGGTCAGAGAAATTTGATATAAGAATTAAATATATTTATTACAATCGATAAATGTAAATACTTTTAGAAAACGGTACACTATGGCAAAAAAACAGAACCATGACCGAGATGAGTTCTCATGCAAATGAGTACAAGGCCAAGACGATTATGCAGCTTCTGTTCTGGCTAACATAGCTTTGAAAGGCCCTGGGCTGTGAACATGTTAAAAGCCTGTGCCCGTGACCCTCACAGGCCTAGGTAGAACTGCAGGATGTATTATTGAATTATGATGACCAGGTGCCCTTCATGATTGTGTTGAAAATGGTATTTTAACTAGACACAAGATGTTCTGATCCTGAAAGGTTTGATGTTTGTTTTTTCATGATTTTCATGTGGTGAAGCCAAAAACAATAATGTTTTCCTAATTTAATCAATCTGAATTGCTTTGAAAATGTAATTACATTCAAGGAGGCAAACAACCAACTTCACCAAGAGCTGAAGTCTGCATGACATGCTGTTGCACAATAGTAATTCAGTTAGAGAAATAACTCAGTAGCTAAGCTTATATTCAGTTCACTGATAATAATTGTTTGCAATCTGCACATTACTACAGTATACCTCATTCACCAACTGAATAGCATGGGGCTTGTGAAATACATATTTTATGCTGGAGAAGTCTTCTGTGTAATGGCTGACAGATCCATTCATACCTCCTGAAGATTTTTCTTGACGGTTGTTTGATATACTTTTATTATAATGAGCATTCTTTGGGCATCTACTGTAGAGGACTTCTTTTGATTTACCAGGCTCATGATGTTTTATTGGTTTTATTAACCAGTTACCAAAGCAATTAGACCAGTAAAAGTTGTTGTAATATCATACTTGTGGTATGATATTATTAATATTATACGGTCTTACATACCTCACCAATCAACCAACTGAAGCACTGTTTTATATGTCTGCTATACTAGCCAGTTATTTCTAGCCAATAAGGAGCTACAGCTTTAAATGATGGGCATTCTGAGTTTTCTTGGTGATCTGACTCTTCTAGCTACATTCACCTGTAAGAGCCAGATTATTTGGTCCCTGAATGGCTCTTTGATAAAAATGCTTAAAATAACCCCAAAACAAGTAGAAAGTACAAACCTCCAATGTAAAGGTGAAAATGAACTGTAGACTAGAATTAAGTTAGAGCACGAAATGCACATTAAAGTAGGTTACATGTTACCTGCCCTAATTATTAGATTGGCTCCTTTTGCCGGACCGCGTGAGTGGAGCCGGCCAAGAAGAGCGACTGTCTCTTACTGACTGACTGTTAAATAGTGTAGTGGTTAGAGACACGGACTCTCATACGGGGACCGGTGCTTGAGCCTCTCTGCACTCAAAGCAGATTATGCATTAGGATTTTTTCAGAATAGACAAAAACTGGCCACAACCTTCAGAAGCTACGTTATAGTAAGCATAAAATTGTTTACGGTTATGCGGCGACTATGTCTGGTAAACTTTCGTAGTACGCATCCGTGCATGCTTTTTGGGGTAAAATGAGCCAGTTATAAGAGGGCGTGCACACTTATGCAACCAGGTTATTGTAAGGTTTTTATTTTTCATTTTTCCCCCTCGAAGATTTCAGTTTGTTTTTTTTCACTTTATAGGTCACATTAAAATTGGAAAAAGTTCTGACATGATTTATCTTTGTCTCATTCTTTTACATCACAAAAACCTGGTATTTCACAGGGGTGTGTAGACTTTTTATATCCACTGTATCTGCCAACCTGACAAATAATTGTTGTCTGGGTTTAATTACAATTAATGAGATGGAACCAAATAAACAACCCCGTTCGCCAATGCGATTCGGTCCCTAACATTCACCAAACAGAGCCGTTCCTTTTTACAGTGTTCAGTGGCGCATGTGTTTATTTCAGTTTTTACTGTGCTCAGTGTCACACGTTGTTACTAAACAATATGTATAGTTGTCTTATTACCGGACAGTACAGTATAGTTATCTTGGATACCTGAAATGGTCTACCTCAGGATTATCCTTGTTTATCCCATGTTGTTGATTACTGTTACTCTACAGAATAATCCATCTAAATATATGACCCTGTTTTACTGAACATGACAGGTTCACTGGATGCATTGAAAGTCCTAAAACGTGGTACGTAATTGTGGTTTCTGGGTCTTAAAACGGTTTTAAAACTGCTGAACTGATAAGAAAAATGTTTTAGTAGTGGTAGGGACAGTAGTGATTCTAGTGACTGGCTACAACTGAAAAAGTAGATAAACAATTGATTGATGTGAAAGTTCATATAATGTCTCTATCTTCAATGGTTCAAGTTTAACTCATGCTTACGAATCAGCAGATCATTATTTTTTAATTGAAAATCTGGTGAACGAAAGTTGTCAGTAACACTTATAGTTACTGAGGGTTGACTTAAGATGAGGCAGTCTGAACATGTAAACAGCTAGCCATCTCAACTAGCTTAAATTGCTAACGCTTTGGAATAGGCAGGACAAGTGGAAAGAAATATGTAAGAAATTTATTTTTTATTTATTTAACCTTTATTTAACCAGGTAGACCGATTGAGAACAGATTCTCATTTGCAATGGCGACCTGGCCAAGACAAAGCGCAGATGTGCAGGACAACATGCAATTACACATAGAGTACACAGTATACAAAATGAGGAAGAGTTTGAATGAAATATAAATGCAGTACATTGTGTAAATACAGTTGGTGCAAAAGTGATAAGGCAATAACAAGAGTACAAATGCGCTAGAAAGTCTAGCTAAAATTGGTTGGTGTAGTTTTGTAGTCGTGTATAGACTTGCTTTGCTTTGCAAGCATACAGTGAGGGAAAAAAGTATTTGATCCCCTGCTGATTTTGTACGTTTGCTCACTGACAAAGAAATGGTCAGTTTATAATTTTAATGGTAGGTTAATTTGAACAATGAGGGACAGAACAACAACAAAAAAATCCAGAAAAACGCATGTCAAAAATGTTATAAATTGACTTGCATTTTAATGAGTGAAATAAGTATTTCATCCCCTCTCAATCAGAAAGATTTCTGGCTCCCAGGTATCTTTTATACAGGTAACAAGCTGAGATTAGGAGCACACTCTTAAAGGGAGAGCTCCTAATCTCAGTTTGTTACCTGTATAAAAGACACCTGTCCACAGAAGCATTGAATCAGATTCCAAACTCTCCACCATGGCCAAGACCAAAGAGCTGTCCAAAGATGTCAGGGACAAGATTGTAGACCTACACAAGGCTGGAATGGGTTACAAGACCATCGCCAAGCAGCTTTGTGAGAAGGTGACAACAGTTGGTGAGGTTATTCGCAAATGGAAAAAACACAAAATAACTGTCAATCTCCCTCGGTCTGGGGCTCCATGCAAGATCTCACCTCGTGGAGTTGCAATGATCATGAGAACAGTGAGGAACCAGCCCAGAACTATACAGGAGGATCTTGTCAATGATCTCAAGGCAGCTGGGACCATAATCACCAAGAAAACAATTGGTAACACACTATGCCATGAAGAACTGAAATCCTGCAGCACCCGCAATGTCCCCCTGCTCAAGAAAGCACATGTACTTTCTGATTTGGGTATCTCAGACCTTGCCCACTTAGATTGCTTCTTACCTGCAGGCCATTCTCACCAGGTGATGTGGAGAGGATGGATGTCTGCCACACAGACTCTAACTACTGGTGTTCCCCAAGGTTAGGTTCTTGGCCCTCTGTTCTCTCTATACACCAAATCTCTTGGCTCTGTCCACACATGGTCTTTCCTATCACTGCTATGCACATGACAATCACTTTTTTTCTCATCTCCCCTTCAATTAGCCTCTGGTACTGTAGGAGTAGTTGAAGCTGGTAGGGTTGGGCTGATAGACGATGCCATCGCCCATGGCTGACACCCATCACGACGTTGAGCAGGCATCGTGATTCAACGCCCCCCGCTAACATGTTCACCTTTTCTGGCTTTAATAAGCGGCGGAGTGGAGTAACAACATCATCCGCTGTGCTGAGCACATGTTCAGATGGAGCATTCACTGCACATATTCACAAATATTTACATGCAAATCTGGCCATGAGCGGGAACCGTCCCTGGTTAGCTTTCCGCCAAGTTAGTGGGTCTTCTTCTCCATCAATAGCCATTTCCTGCAGGTACATCAACATCTCTGCTTCAGCTTTTTGATCAGCAGTGAGCATGGCTGCTCTTTTCCCAAGAAGGCTGCCCAGTGAATCTTTTTTCTTCTTAGGCACGGTGCCAGCACCTGATTCCTCTTCTCTCACTTGCGCGTGTTGCTGCTGCTGCCACCATCTCTGCTACCAGTTCTGTTTTTGTGGCTCTTAGCTTGGGTGGCTTCATGTGATCCTCTCTGTACCTTGGATCAAGCGGTGTTGCTTTGTGCATTATCTTCTGGGTGGCATCGTGGACATATTTGCCTTTCACTGTCACGGTTGTACTTTGTACCGTACTTTTGGCGAAAGCAGCAAGTAAGGTTGGTTGGTCGCTAACTGTTTTGCTAGGACGAGTTGCGCGTGTTGGCAATATAACGTATTCCACCGGATGGTGGACACGCAAATGCTCATGTAAGTATCACATGAGCATCTCTCAATATCAGATGGGTTAGCATGGATCAGTAATTGCCTTGGTGTCTTAATATCAGATGAGTTAGCATGGATCAGTAATTGCCCTGGTGTCTTAAAATCAGATGGGTTAGCATGGATCAGTATTTGCCCTGATGTCTTAATGTCAGATGGGTTAGCATTGATCAGTAATTGCCCTGGTGTCTTAATGTTGTACATGTAACATGGCTCATGAACTACATTATTGCCTCACTGTAAGGAGAGATGGTTGTAAACCTTGCAGCCAGGGAGCATTAACCCTACCTCCGGGTAAAGGTATGCCACAGTATCGCTTACTACATCCTCATTCAACCTTTGGATTTCATCCATTGGGTAAACTGCCAATTCCTGTGACCTCAAAACCCTGGGACTAGCCTGATCCATTTGTTAGCCAGTACTCATCATCCAAAAAAGTGACTAACATAATGGTGATAAATTTTGATACTACAGTTTTTATTTTAAGCTACATGTTTGTTATATGGTTTATCAGCCATGAAAATGTGACTCACACTTGTCATGTACTGTTTGATTTTTTCCCCAACACTCTTGCTGACATGAATCAATATTTTTCATTTTACAAAAATTAGGTCTGACTGGATGTTATTGAAGCCAGCGACCATTGGTAAAAAAAAATGGTTTAGTAAAATACCTTGGTGCTTCCTTTCGACAAACAGTGGTGCCTTGTCCATCCATGGAATCTAATAGGATCAATTACAGAGTATGTGGCCATGCCAGGAGAATCATGACCCATTTGAGGAATAAAAATACCAGCTGACAACCTGCTGGTCATTCAGTATGACGTACCTTTGGGGACAGTCAAGCTGGATAAAGGGGCTTAACATGGCCCAAGAGGCAAGGCAAATGAAGCCCAATGTTTTGAATCTACTCCCTTCTTAATATGTGGCTACTGTGTAAATACTGCAATGCAGGTTTGATTTAATTGTTTGCCCTTTAGATTTTCTGTGTACTGTTGTCCATTTTAATATTATTGATACCATTTCTGTTTCTATATTGTCTATATGGTTTGTGTCTTAACTAAATAATTAACATGTTCAAATTGAACAATATAATATGTTTGACTAAAATATTAATTTCAATTTATTTTCTGATTCATTTTATTTTAACTGAATAATAGAAAATTGTTCTGTTCTGTAACATTGCAGAAAGCTACTGAATGAAAACAGCAAGAATGAAAATGAATCCACACCCACACAGTTATACCCTGAATGTGTTTATTTTTGAAAGAGTGTGGACTCTGAATTGACAGAGTGTGGACTCTGAATTGGCAGAGTGTGGACTCTGAATTGACAGAGTGTGGACTCTGAATTGACAGAGTGTGGACTCTGAAATGACAGAGTGTGGACTCTGAATTGACAGAGTGTGGACTCTGAATTGGCAGAGTGTGGACTCTGAATTGGCAGAGTGTGGACTCTGAATTGGCAGAGTGTGGACTCTGAATTGACAGAGTGTGGACTCTGAATTGTTCCTAATCCCGTATAGATGAGATGAAGAGGTTAATGGAACACCAACCTTACAATGGAAATGTCATGCCAACGCATGGGGGGAAACTTGAATCTCTCCACTGACCCCAAGCAGAAATTGGCTTAATTTGGGCTATTAGTTGATGTATTTCACATTTTTCTAAAAATATGAGTATGATGCTTGTATGGATGTCAACCAACACATGTTCATATCATATTCAACAATACACTACACTATAGCTAAAAACAACTTCTACTACACCCAGCAATTTCTTCATGCTACAGTAGCTATGCCACAATCAGATTCTAATTGTGTGTAGCAGTTAGCAGTCACATTCCTCAATCTGAAAATGACCATTTCCAAATGTTAAGCAGCGAAAAAAACAAATATATCAGAATATGTTTTACAGAATTCTATTTTGGGTCTGTTTAAAAAATAAATCGTTACAGATATTCCCTTTGTTACATCAGAGTTTTAGACTATGCAAATGAAAGTGTCTTAATGTTTTCCCCAACAGAGGGCATGTCCTTCCGTGCTGTATTGCCTTCCAATTACCGCTTTACCCAATATCTTTTGTTGAATCTAGCTGTTGGTCTGGAAGTCAGAGATTCACTGACAGACGGACACATTCTGTTGCAGAGTTTGTCTTAGAGGACCTCTTCGATGTTGAAGGCGAAAGTCCACTAACACTATCCACGCGATACGTCTTTGGGTTTGTCGAGGTGTCGGAGAGTGAAGTGGAGGCCAGTGGTATAGCACTGATAGCATAATCCACAGACCTGTTGGTTCTATAGGCAAACAGCAGTGGGTGGAGAGAGGCCTCAGAGGTGGTTTTGATACTGGACACAATTAGGCACTCAAGCCTTGTCATGATGATCAAGATGAACACTATAGGTCAGTAGTTGTTCAGGCAGGACACCTCTTTGTCTGGACTGGAACAATAACGGAGGACTTAAGATAGGACTAGTGAATTGCTGTAGTGATAGTCACTGCACATCGTCATCAGGAGTCCGGGGTTTGAATCCTGCTCACAGATTTGAACAGGGTTCATCGGCTCACGATGTCTAGGTTTTGGGGGGGTTACTTGGTATATACTCAATGTAAGCAAGGTAGAGTTGTGTGCTAAATTGTAGCTGGAGAGCCCCGGTCCAAGCTGGCATAGTTTCACATGTTCCGTTTTCTAACGGGTTTGTCGACCTACTGCTCTGGGATGACAAGGGTTGGGGTAAGGGGTGGAAGGGGTTCCTGGAATGCAGAAGGATATAGAACAGACGGACCTATTCCAGTCTATCGTTAAATTTGTGCTGGCTGTCCTAATTCCTGATCTAAGCTTAAACCTGGCATCTCTACAGAGGGATGTGTACCTGCTGTGATTGAACTTATCCTCTTTGGCAAGTGGAGAGGCCTGTAGGCTTCCTCTTTGTGAAAGCGGAGGCCTCTAAGCTTACCAGTGAACCATGGCTTGTCGTTGCTATGTGATGCAAAGATTTGTGATTGGTTTGTATGCCCACATACATTGATGTTGAATGTGCCTATGTCTGTGTAGTTGTGCTTGAATATGTCCAATATGTTGCAACAAGGCTGTGCTGTAATTCCCAATGGCCTAGTCAATATAATTTGGAAGAAAACACCTGGAGGAGCGGTACAATGTCCTGAATTCTGCAGTACCAGCACAGAATTTGTTTGAAATTGTTTTTGATTTTCTCCCCAGTTCTGGTATTCGTAATAAAGGATAAGAGTGAACTAGCGTGCTCTCCGGATTTCAAGGAGTCACTTGCGTGCAATGAGGTAATGCAACCATATTACATTACTAACCCCATAAACCTGGAGGGCACTGGCCAATTGCACCACCCTCCTTGGGACCCCTGGGCTAATGCATGAGCAGGATTCTAACTTCCCTTTTGTCACATAGGCCTAGCTATAAGTTTAATCAAAAGGGGAATTTCACCATAGCTCATCTACTTAACATACTGATTACTAACATTAGCAAGGATACATTTGTGTGATAGAAATACTTTATTTCCTTGACTCAGTCTACAACCCTGTTTCCAAAAAAGTTTGGACGCTGCGTAAAATGCAAATAAAAACAGAATGCAATGATATGCAAATCATTTATCCCTGTATTTAACTGAAAACAGTACAAAGACAACGTATCAAATGTTGAAACTGATAAATGTTATTGTTTTTGGAAAAATACATATAGAATTTGATGCCAGCAACTGTTTCAAAAAAGTTGACAGGGGCATGTTTACCATTGGGTTGCATCACCTCTTCTTTTGACAACACTCCGTAAGCATTTGGGAACTGAGACCCATTGCTGTAGTTTTGAAAGTGAAATGTTTTCCCATTCTTGGTTGATATGGGATTTCAGCTGCTCAACAGTTCAGGGTCTCCTTTGTTGTATTTTTGATTTCACAAAGCGCCAAATGTTTTCAGTGGGGTTCAGGTCTGGACTGCAGGCAGGCCAGTTTAGCACCCGGACTCTTGTACTACAGAGTCATGCAGTTGTAACACGTGCAGAATGTGGTTTGGCATTGTCCTGCTGAAATAAGCAAGGACCTGAAAAAGACATCTGGAGGGCAGCATATGTTGCTCCAAAGCCTGTATATATTGTTCAACATTAATGGTGCCTTCACAGATGTGCAAGCCACCCATGCCATGTGGACTAATGCACCCCCATACCATCACGGATGCAGGCTTTTGAACTGTGCACTGATAAGAAGCTGAATGGTCCCTCTCCTCTTTAGCCCGGAGGTCGCGGCGTCCATGATGCCCAAAAATTATTTTACATTTTGATTTGTCAGACCACAGGACAGTTTTCCACTTCGCCTCAGTTTGTCTGAAATGAACTCGGGCCCAGTGAAGGTGATAGCGTTTCTGGATCTTGTTTATTTATGGTTTCCTCTTTGCATGGTAGAGTTTTTACTTGCATTTGTGGATGTACTGCATTCACAGACAGTGGTTTTCGTAAGTGTTTCTGAACCCATGTAATGATTTCCACTACAGAATTGTGTGTTTTTAATGCAGTGCCGCTGGAGGGCCCGAAGATCATGGTCATCCAATATTGGTTTTCGGCCTTTTCCCTTGCGTGCAGAGATTTCTCCGGATTCTCTGAATCGTTTAATGATATTAAATATATCATGTATATGATGAGATCCCCAAACTCTTTGCAATTTACATTGAGAAACATTATTCTTAAATTGTTGCATTATTTACCTGTGCAGTCTTTCACAGTGGTGAACTCCTTCCCATCTTTACTTCTGAAAGACTCATCCTCTCAGGGATGCTTTTTTATACCCAATCATGTTACTAATTTGTTGCCAATTAACCTAATTAGTTGTGAGATGTTCCACCAGGTTTATTTTTTAGCATTACACAACTTTTCAAGTCTGTTGTTGCCCCGTCCTAACTTTTTTGTAACGTGTTGCTGGCATCAAATTCAAAGTGGGCATATATTTTTCAAGAAAACATTTCTCAATTTCAGCACGTTGTCTTTATACCATTTTCTGATGAATATAGGGTTTAAATAATTTGCACATCATTGCGTTTTGTTTTACATTTTACACAGCATCCCAACTTCTTTGGAAATGGGGTTGTAGAACAAACAAATTCAAATTTGTGGTAGAATGGTTTTTGGGCTCTACTTGAGTGTGCATGAAAAACATCAAGTTCCAGCATTCATAGTGAACGCAGAGACCATCTACCTAACAATATAATCTTTGGAGACCACAAATAGAAACACTTTCAAACAATTCATGCTGTTTCACTATTGCCTAGCGGATTACATACAGGCAACTTTACTATAAATCCTGACGTTTTGTAAAATGTGATTAGGCTTCATGGTTATCCGGCCACAGTTTCCAAAAATGCCAACGGTAAAACATGTTGACCAGTAAAATGTTTTCGAATGAATTTCATTTTGAGAATCAAATTCATGCTTTCTCAACTTTCTACAAAATCTGGATGTTTTTTGAAGGAGCACACCATTTTTTATATAGTTCAGGCAATAGCTTGAATAACAGCAAAGTTACAGAATTTGCAGTTGTTTATACATTATACAATAAACTGCAGGCCACATATCTCAAATGTTTTGTTCCACAAGCATGGTTTTAACAACAGAAATTAGTCATGATTGAAATCTCCAACATTTCACTCTAACACCTGGCCTTCGGGCTAAACCCTTGAGCCAGACAGAGATATGCATACCTTCTCAATCAAATCCATGAATTAGACTACAATCAAAAAGATAATATAGGAAGTATACAAACCATGTGCATGGATGTTTATGTTAACCATTCTTTTTAAAACACTGGCTTCCGGCCTGTTACACTAAAGAATGCAATGTGTTGGCACGAACAGGCAACGGAGCACTGAGTATAACATTGTGGGAGTTCAAAGGAAACCATTACAGCAAATGCATGCACAGATGCACACAAATTCTTCTCATACCAAGTTAATTAACAGTTCTGACAGTACACAATTGCCATTAGAATGGTAGACTATAATATTGTTGTGCAAGTGATTGTGTAATTGCGTTTGTGCAGGTGCCTGTTGGGCTATGGATGTGGAAAAGACATCAGGGGAACTCGACCAAAACACAGGAAATTATATGGAAACATTGTGGAGAGAAAATCCAGTCAGGGAACATTTGCAATAGCTTAATGTATACAAATTCAACTTTAGTAAACACAGTGTGTCCTGTTACCATTAATATATCATTATGGAATGGATTGTATGCCAATGACAGTGTCCTTCTTCTATCCCCCCATGTTCAGCGGCCCATTTACAACTTCAACTCATAATTATGTGCGTGGAAAACATGCGTGCAAAACATTCCCTGTCCCTCCACGCTGAAGTGGTATGGTACATTTCAACCACAAACTAAGACAGGACTCTGTAGCAGTCCATAAGTATTTGGACAGTAACACAAGTTTTGTTGTTTTGGCTCTGTACTCTAGCACTTTGGACTTGAAATGACACATCAATGATTTAAGTACACACTGTCTGCTTTTATTGTAACGTACAGTGGATATAAAAAGTCTACACACCCCTGTTAAAATGCCAGGTTCTTGTGATGTAAAAGAATGAGACAAAGAGAAATCATGTCAGAACTTTTTCCACCTTTAATGTGACCTATAACGTGAACAATTCAATTGAAAAACAAACTGAAATCTTTGAGGGGGAAAAATAAAAAACTCACAATAACCTGGTTGCATAGGTTTGCACACCCTTAAACTAATACTTTGTTGAAGCACCTTTTGATTTTATTACAGGACTCAGTCATTTTAGGTAGGAGTCTATTATCATGGCACATCTTGACCTGGCAATATTTGC
>JACXGI010001160.1:0-45406 GCA_016801175.1 Esox masquinongy
CACACACACACACACACACACACACACACACACACACACACACACACACACACACACACACACACACACACACACACACACACACACACTGCCACCCCTCCAGTGTCTCTCTGAGTCACACTCACCCTTTCTCACCATTTCCTAGTTATGTAGTTTTCTCTTTAATCCCCCTATCTCTGTGTGCTGTGGAATTAGTATCTAAATATAGACCCTTCTGTCCCGCTGGGATGTGACCTCTCCGCTTTTCCTTATGCACGGCCGTTTTCTCTCTCCCTCTATCGCTTTCTCTCTCCCACCCCTTCTTCCCCTCTCTCCTCTCCCTCCCTCACGCTCTCTTCTCTTTCTCTCTCCTCCCTCTCTCTTCGTCCCCGCTTTCATCATTCTCTCTCTCGTCACTTTTTAATGAGTCATTACAGGTTTTCTGATCTAGGTGCCTGGCATCACACAAAAGGGACAAAATCAGCTGGACGGCTAGCTCTTTTTAGAAGCAGACCAGCGTATCAACATAAAAGGATACAGAGGAGAAAGTATTGACCGGCTCTTTGTCACTCTTGTTTCACTGAGTCAAAATGTGTTCTGCCGAAATAGTGTTCACAAGCTCACCCACTGATGTTGTGCACGTACAACAAGATGAGATACTGAAGGCAATGACATTTGAAAGAAGAATCCACTAGAATTATGACATACAGTTTAATTAAGTACCTTTGTAGAGACTGGGAATACACCATCTCACCTTACATTTTTTTGTTGTTGTTGTTTTTTGGGGTTTTTTTTGTTGTTCTTTTTGTTTTATTGTGGATGTATTGTATTTCATGTTGTATATGTTGCATTTTAATGTGTTCTGTTTTTTATACGGATGCTACCTTGGCCAGGTATCTCTCGTAAAAGAGATTTTTGATCTCAATGGGACTTCCTGGTAAAATAAAGGTAAAATAAATAAATAAAATAACATGACGTAGATGTTGATATGGTATAGAATATCTAAATAACTGGTGGTGGTCAAAGGTGGATGTTACAGTTGGAGGCAGCATTGGAACTGTAGGTCCACTGTAAGGGGGGGGCGGGGTTGTTGATGACAGCACGATACTCACGGAGGACATAAGGCAGTGATCATCGTTCTCGTCAGCAAAAAGAACCCCGTCCTTGATGAATACGGCACTGGCTCTCAGGATGAACGAGGAGAACAGGTTGATGTGGATGTAGTTCCTAGTGCAATGGAACTTCCTGTATGGAAGAAGCAACATCCTATTAAACTGACCTTATTTTCATTATATTAGGTGTATTTCCTGGGGCTTACCTACACAACAAAATACATGCACACATAACTGTAAGTTGCTTTGGCTGTGGCATGTGTCACGGTACGGTGATGTCCAGCACCATCGTGCCGTGCACTCCCGGTTCCCGTCACTACATGAACTCACCCCGGACTCATTCATTGTCTTGTCTCCCATCATCACGCACACCAGGTCCCAATTAAGTAATCAGTATGTGTTTAAATGTTTCTCCTCTGCTCCCCTCACCTGTCGGTTATTGTTTCTAAATGTCGCACGTTAGTGGTGAGTTTCGGTTCGCTGTGTAACTCCAGCCCCTTTTATTTCATTCAGTTGTTTTTTGTATTCTGCGTTTGTTTATATTAAAAGAAACATACGGATGCAATTGCGCCTGGTTCTTCCTCTCCACCACTACAATCGTGACAATATGATAAATACATGGCATATATTATTATTATTATTGTTGTTATACTGTATAATATGAATGTATCCCAGTCTCACTGTGTAATATATTCATCATCACAGGTTCTAATGTCTCTCTGCTCAGGTGTATGTCCTAGTGTTACCTGAACATTGTGAAGACCATGATTGCAGAAATAAGCGAGATCAGAGAGGTGGCATATCCAGTGGTGTAGACCTGACTGATGGTCAAAAAGTATGTCTGGAATACAAAAGGTCACAGGTCACAATTAAAAACAGAGTACTACCTCAACATTAAAACAGAGAGGTGTTCAAATACTGTCTGTAGGTTTTGACATTACTGTCACGCTGTGGGCAAACTAAGGTCTGAATCCAGCCTGCGAAGCAAAGCCATCCGGCCCGTGGTAGGTAATAAAATCATTTTGAGAGGAAATAAAAAATAACTCACCAGCCCTTTCTTATAAATCTGAATCTGGATTGAAATTATTTAGACCTTATAACGGAACTACTGTATAAATTGCACTGTTTTCAGTACTGCTCTTTTCTGAACCACAAATCATTTATGATTAACAAATTACAAAACAAATGTGTGGCCCTCAGTTTAATTTCAAAATCCTGATATGGCCCCGGTATGGCCCAAAGGTTTGCCCTCTCCTGCTATAGTCATCATATTATTGGAATCGGATTATCCTGAAGACGGCATTGAACTATATGTGTAGCAAATCTGAATATAAATATACATAAATTCTGTTTGGGGAGTGAAAATTCTTATCTTATATTCTTAATTCTTTGTTTTCAAATGTGCGATAAGATCACACCTTTCTCAAGGCCCTGAAAAGTTTATGTCTGGCTCTCCTGATTGTACGTGGAGATGTGTGTCTGTGCTTGCGTGTGTTTGGGGAGAAGTTGGGAAGGAAACAGAGGGATTTGATAAGGGGATCATAACAGAGAGACAGCAGTGGCTGCTGGGGAGTTTATCCTTTCATCTCTGTCCGTTTTATCAGTCAATTTTTTTCTTCCAGATTTGTTTAAATGTCAGCCTTGTTTAGTACGGTTTGTTTGAATGGCCTATCTAAACACCCGGGGCTTTGTTAAATTAATACTCAAATATCTGATGTTTGGCTAGACAGTAATGTAACTGTATCGCTGACTTTTCTATGTGTAATATAACAACAGATTCCGAGAATGAGACACAACAACACTTAAAACAGGGTAATGAGAGACAGAGAGAGAAAGAAAGTACAGGACAGGTAATTCCGACTGAATAACTAAAAGTCTCTAATCTGAAAATTCTCGCATTCAATATCATTATATCTCACATCAGAACAAAATTCCAATGAGTGATTAAATGACTGAATTAGAGATGCAGATATATGTACAGGTTGGGAGTAAAGTGATGTTTTTAACCTTTGATCCCGTCTCCGAGTCCCCAGCGAACTCACAGGCCTTTTCATATATAGGGTCCAACTCTGTCCAGCCATTCTTGGTACAGTTCCTGAAGATGTAACCTGAGAAACAGATTAAACAATTAGAGGCCAACCCTGGGGAAATGGAGTACTGTCTTACAGGGATGGTAGCCATCTCTGTTATCCAGGGACTAAAATCACTCAGGGTTTTTGGCAGTTCCTTCTGCAATCTCATAGAATAACCGATAGAAATAAAATGTAGAATGGGTAAAGAGCAAATCAAGGAGCAGTTTAAGAATGGGATGAAGATTTAAATGGAACTCACGGACTGTGTGGGATAGGAGGATGCTATCATTGGCAGTCCAAAGCAAATGCTTAAATTTATTTATTTTAAAAGGCCCATGTAGTTATTTAAGTCAGATTTTGAAATTTGGTTGTTTTTGCCCGCTTAACATTTATAAATATTTTTTTCTCTGGTTGAGAATTTGTTACTGCTAAGCCGTTGCCACCTGTTGCTCCGTATTTTAACTGATACATTAAATGTTCAGTTTTTTTCTAAATTATACTTTGTATATTTAACCATCTTAGATATCAAAGTCAGTTTAATGCACGTCATTGATGCAACTGTTCAAATGATGTTGTTTCATCCCTATTGAGAGCGCTATTGACAACCCCCACCCCACCCATTCTTCTGTGCTGGCGGTGGTAAACCTATGATAATGATTGCACTCCATATATATAAGCTGGTAGCATAGCTAGCACACAGTAATTAGTGATTGTAGTAAAAGTAATTTTACTATGCAGTGGAATGGTGACGATGACATGAACATTGGGGTTGACATTCCTAGTTCACACTAACATTATGCTCATATTTTTACCTTTAGATTAAGTGAAGTACACCTACAAACAATAGCCAGAATCTAGGCTAATTTAGCTTACAGTCAATGAGGAGATTCACTATCTTTCCTTCATGGCATCTTTCACTCACAAATTTCCATGACATTTCCATTGTTTGGATGGAGTTCCATTAACCTCTTTACCCCGTCTATTACTGTACTATACTAGACTGTCCAGTGGTGAATGCAGCAGACTAAATAAATGCCCTGGGACCTGTCTTCTGTCTGTAATGCGTATCTCTGTATATGATTTTGTTCTGCTGATGCTATCATGTTGACCTTATGTGTGCACATGCATGCGTGCGTGCATGTGCAAATGTTAGCATACATGTGCTTTGTCTGAAAAGTGTCGTTGAGTTGTTGTCATGTTGATATGGGTTAAGGGATCAGAAATGTCTGTCTGTCATTATTTTTATGGACTGATTGGATAGTCAATTAGATTTACCACAAAGGTCAATGACACACAAGAAGGGGACAGAGAGATAAGGGTCAGAGTGGAAGTAATATAGAAACATACAGGGCCCCATCTAAGAAAAATGGAACAGATTAAATCCAACATCTACAGAGAGTTGGAATGGAAAGATGGAGGGTTCGTTCTGTGGCAGAGAAAATGAAGACAGTACATTGCCAGAGAAGTTAGAGACAAAAAAAATTACTTGAGTGTGGAAACTGAGGCCGATTTCATCAAGTGAGGAGTAGAATGACCTACAAACCAACAAAAATCTGTAGTACGGATCTCCTTTGAGACAGGATGGGTCAATTTCATAAAATGTAATAATATTTATTATCTGCAGCAACAGTGAAAGTTGTGCTGGAAATACTAATAAAAGCACAGTACTTCATGAACAATCAAACACACGAAAGAAGAAGCAAGAAAACATAAGCAGAGTGGAAGAAAGAATAGACAAAATACTAAGAGATTCAGTAAAGAGCACCAGCAAAAAAGAAAAAGAAAAAGAATAAATGAGAAGGAAACACAAAGAGTGTCACCATTCTGGTTCCAGGACATCTCTAGTGCTATGTTTGTTTTGGTAAATATTAATATGCATTGAGGTCAGAGCTGATCAGAGAATAAGAAGGGATGAAGACTGTCAAAACATTCAGCCGCCTCCACTGCAGTTTGAAGAGGCTCTGTGGAAAATGTGCATGCTTTAGCCAAAAGTTTCGAAAGTAGCGCTCGAAAACCGAAGCAGGATGCAAAACACGCATTCCACATCATATACAGCTCTGAAAAAAATTAAGAGACCACGGCAAAATTAACAGATTCTCTGGTTTTACTATTCAAAGGTATGTGTTTGAGTAAAAGGAACATTTTTGTTTCATTCTATAAACTACTGACAACATTACTCCCAAATTCCAAATAAAAATATTTTCATTTTGAGTATTTATTTGTTGAAAACAACAACTGGTCAAAATAACCAAAAAAAGATGCATTGTTTTCAGACCTCAAATAATGCAAAGAAAACAAATTCATATTCATTTTTCAACAACAAAATACTAATGTTTTAACTTAGGAAGAGTTCAGAAATCAATATTTGGTGGAATAACCCTGATTTTTAAATCACAGCTTTCATGCGTCTTGGCATGCTCTCCACCAGTCTGTCACATTGCTGTTAGGTGACTTTATGCCACTCAAGGCATAAAAATTCATGTAGCTTGGCTTTGTTTGATGGCTTGTGACCATCCATCTTCCTCTTGATCAAATTCCAGAGGTTTTCAATGGGGTTCAGGTCTGGAGATTGGGCTGGCCATGACAGGGTCTTGATCTGGTGGGCTTCCATCCACACCTTGATTGACCTGGCTGTGTGGCATGGAGAATTGTCCTGCAGGAAAAAACAATTCTCAGAGTTGGGGAACATTGTCAGAGCAGAAGGAAGCTGGTGTTCTTCCAGGATAACCTTGTACTTGGCTTGATTCATGTGTCCTTCACAAAGACAAATCAGTCTTGCTGAAGCATCCCCAGATCATCACCGATCCTCCACCAAATTTCACAGTTGGTGCGAGACATTGTGGCTTGTAGGCCTCTCCAGGTCTCCGTCTAACCATTAGATGACCAGGTGTTGGGCAAAGCTGAAAATTTGACTCGTCAGAGAAGATGACCTTACTCCATTCCTCTATGGTCCAATCCTTATGGTCTTTTGCAAAGATCAGCCTGGCTCTTCTTTGCTTCTCATTGAAGGGCTTTTTTCTAGCTTGGCACAACTTCAGCCCTGCCCCTAGGAGCCTGTTTCAAACCGTTTTCGCCCTCTGCCAGTCTGTAGCTTTGTTGTCCCCAATGTCTGTTGCTTGACCTTGTTCTTATGAACCAACGTCTTTGAAATTTTCAGGATGGAAGCAACCTGATGCTCACTGTATCTCTCTGCCAGTAAAGCCAGAATTGAATCCTTCTTTTCCTCACTCAAAGCTTTTCTTTTCAACTCTTTTGTGATGCTGAATAGTTATTTTTTTATTGAAATTACCTTTGAGGTACTACTTGCACTGTTTTTGCCATCCAGCTGGTCCTATTGCAAGAGGATAGTGATGACCACAGCAGTGGTTTTTATACTTTTCCTCGTTAAATTAGATCTGGTTCTGGTAATCACCTAATCAGTACCTCATTAAGTAAAATGAGATGTGCCTGTGTTGGAATGAATGGACACTGACATACACTGGAATGGAATGGCTGCCATACATGTAGAGAGTCTGATTTAAGAAAAATTAGGAGTGGTCTCTTCATTTTTTCTAGAGCTGTATGTGCATCAATGGACTGCGTCATCATTGCTCTGCCTCTGTTTCTCTCTCCGCAGTGTGTAAATGTGCATGGGGTTTCAACTGAGTTGTGATGGTATGCGGGCCAGAGTGAACATGTTGCTAGGACACCAGGGTTAACACCTGCACTCCTACGATAAGTTCCATCGGATCTTTAGTGATCCCAGAGATTCCAAGAGAGTCAGGACACCTTTTAACGTTCTTTTCCTTAACTTCCTTTCCGAAAGACCACACTGTACGCAGGGCAGTGTCCCCACTCAGGGCAATGTCCCCATTCAGGGCAAGTTCTTTTACTTGTAGTAATAGTGGGATTCTGTTTTCATGTGTAGAAGTGATTGCTTTTGATAGAAATGCTGTTCCTCTCCCAACCCAATGAAAATGATATATCACATGCTGATTTATTTTGCCTTCACCAAAAGTCCCTGCCAAGTCCAAGCCTGTAACAGGAACAGGTCAAAGTTGTCCGTAAAGACGTGTCCAGGGATGTCATCTGGAGTGGCATCTTTGTGAATTTTCACAATTTTTCGTGTGTCGCTCAATTCTGAGATAGAGAGCCCCTTTTTTTCTGGAGTAGCAAGGGCTTTCCAAGTTGGTTAAGTGTTGTCAGCTTTGAAGCAAGCGTAAAATGTGGGGAATGACTTTGTATGCATCACGGACGCTGGTACACACATTGTCCAAGGTATTTCTTCCCCTAGTGGGGCATAATGAGTTGGTGATATATTTGGTAGTGTATGTTTCACGTTTGTTGATTAAAATCTCCCGCAACGATAAAATCTGCCTCCCAAAGTATATTATACTGCAGTTTGCTGAGTGTAGCCTTGGCTTGAGCTTGTACTTGAATGTAAACATTTTAGTGTCAGGTCCTCCAGATCAGGTAAGCAATTTCTGGTCCTTGATACCATATAGTATGTTCATGAGGATACATACTCCATCTTTGTTCTTATGAGACACCGCAATTCGATAAGGATGTCAGGTGGAGAAACCTTCTAGCTAAATTCCAGTGAGAAGGCAAAAAAGTCAATCAGACATGTCTCCTGTGATTGAACCTGGCCCTAAGTTAAAAAAGTTTGTTATCCAACGATTGGACATTTTTCAGCAGACAACTTGGTAGCAGAGGCTATGTAGCTCACCTTTTCAGCCCAGCTTGATTATATCCCATTCCTTCCTCTTCTGCATTGCTGGAGAGCCCTGTCTACTTAAGATTTCCCCAGTTAGATATACCTACCTGTAATATACCTACCTACCTGGAAGGTTACAAAACAATATGCTGACCAATTCAAAACAATCATCCCCCCTTTGATGGACAAAATCAAAGCAAACATACAATTTTGGGTAACTCTCCTGATATACCTGCAGGGAAGAGTTGCTAAAATCATTAAAATGGTTTTCCGCCCACTATGGCTTTACTTTTTTCAGAATATGACCATAATCACAACTAAGTTATTTTAGAAGCAACTACTGTAGACTCAAATGTCAACTGAATCATCTAGAATTCTAAAACACACAGGACAGGTTTTTGGAAAAATACAATGTATGCCAGAAGGGCGATTGTTTCCAAATTCCATTGGATTACTTTATTACTGTTGGTCTATTCATTCAATGTGCATTTTTTGCACTATAGCTGAGGGGTGCTTGCTGTAGACTGTATACAGTAACACACCAAATGGGAATAAAATACTAATGACATTTGCAAAAGTTCCAGAACAGTCTGATATTTTTGACACTTTTGTTTACTTAGTTCTGTCTGTGTTGATAATAGAAACCAGTTTGAAGGGTATGTATATTGCTCTGAAGTGGGCTGTGAATCGTAATGTTTATAAAAGTGCATGTAAACGTAACTGTGCCTAGGGTACCAGATGGCATTATTTGTTGGCACTTGCGACATTCATTGTCTTCCTGATATCAGATTAAATCATGGGACGACTGTGACTCTCCTCCCGTAATTATATTCTTAGAAAACCAAGTCTCACGACCAAATGCTTTGGGCTAGTTACATTTTAGAGGATTACACTTAGGAACACAGGCGTGGTTGGAATTGTGTCTCTGTAATGCACACCTGCCTCGTGGGTTCAGTTATTGATAAAAGCATGAAAATAGGAACATGGTCAGATTTTGGTCGAGAATACTATGTACTTTTATTTTTGACTATATCTTTTTTAATATATATCTATATCTAAAATACAGGACTTAAAAACTTGTAAGGACAGGGGTCTTAAAAGACCTAAAAATCTCCACTTAATTTTTCCATTTTAAATGCTTTTTATTCAGCTTATTCTGTGTATAGGGATACTGGCCCATGCAGTACAACCGTACTTGAAGTCTAGGATAACGTTAAGACAGATAGTGACAACTGATCAGTTTGCTGCTGATGGTCTATTGATGAGATTAGTCTGATGTGGGCTAGAGCAGTTTCCTGGTAGTGAGATCTACTGACATAACAAGGTAATCACTATGACAAACACACACACAAACATATGCATTCAAAGAGCATGATGTTATAATGGAGGAGGGGTGTTGATCACATGAGAAAAAGCCATCCTATTCAGTTTATTAGGATTGAATGGGCTGGCTAATAATTCGCTCAGCTTCTTAGTATGAGAGGTGGGAGGAGCTACGGAGACCCACCTCTCTGTGTCTTCTTGATGGCACATGACTGAACACACATCGTAGTCAGTCATCGTAGTCATCACATCGTAGTCATCACATTATAACAGGTACACACACACACACACACACACACACAAACAAACACACACTCTCTCTAGAGTACATATACGTACCACCCTCATCTAACACACTCTATCTGCCACACGAACATAGTCCTCCTGCCTAACAGCTACATCCTGTTCTGATAATACCTACATCCCCCTTCAAGTGTCACCTTGATATCACCATGGTTACGGGGTGCAACAGGGGGACAACACAGAGCTAATAACTCAGCCTCAAGGGGATAGGCTCTACGTTCTGTATACTGATGAGTTGATTTACGAAGCTTAGGCCACTCATACCTTTGATTATGGCTCCGGGAATAGATGTTGAGTTTCCAGACAATGATTTATTATGTAGAATAAGCAGGTTCCAGTATTTGCTCCTGTCTCCTTCCTCTGGCCTCCCACTATTAGAGATGTGAATTACAATGCACCAATGGCACCTTTACAACAGCTCAGTATCGTATATCAACACCGCAGCCTCCTGAGGTGGTAAACAAGGTATGGAGTTAGACAGGTAGTTGGATCAATTCCCATGAAATAACTTTTATATTAATGAGAGGTCATCTAGATGATAGCGTGGCAATAATCAAACAGGATGGTGAATATAACATCTGTGTGTGTGTGCGCGCGTGTGTGTGTGTGTGCGGGCATATGCATGTGCACGTGTAGTTGTTCATGCCATCCATTAGTTCAATGAGTCAGTCTTCCAGTCAGTCCGGTGCGAAGGGCCAGTCACTATAGGGCTGTGATGAATATGAATGAGATGAAACTGCGGAGCGTAAGAGAAGAAGAGGATATTGTTCTCTGTCTCCCACACTAGCCTTGAGTGTAGATGGGATGACTGAACACTTTCACAAAGTTCCACAACTACCATGAATCAGAATATGAGGTTAAAAAATGGACAGGAGGGTGTGTACGTGTGTGCGTGCGTATGGAATGTAAGTGTGTGTATGTGTGTGTGTGTGCGTGTGTGTGCGTGTCCATGCGTGAGCAAGCGAGAGAGTGTCACGGAAAGGTTAAAGAGGCTTTAACACAGAAGGGCTGTGAAGCTGCCTATTGGCTGTTACGGAAAATGAATTATAACTGCAGCCATCCAGTAATGCAGCACACACCGAAATGGTGAGTGGTAGCAGAATGATGGATCGAACAGTACAGTAAACAGTGGGCGGCTTGACTGATAAACTGCCAATGGGATTTTAACTCCTGTATTAGCATTGGAATAATGTGTCTGTTGTGTAGCATGATGGCTGTTGCCCTGCAGCCGTGGTAAGAGAGGGTGGACGGGTGAATAGAGGCGCTACCTAGCCTAGAATAAAAGTATGGAGGGCTAAGACTCCAGAGACAGTGAAGACTGAACTACAGCGGTTTACAAACTTCAATAACATTCATTCTCACTCTCCTCCTCGCTTTTTTAGTTGAACCCTTTGAGATTAGGTTTTTTCTTCTTTCTTTTCCCTCCATGGCTCTCAGTTAAATAGACTGAACCGTTCAGTGCCTCTGGTCTACTTATGACAGACTGAATGTGCGGGGGAGGGGATCCAGTGTGTGCTCTGTAGGCTACCTCGCACTGCTAATTGAGTTATGTGGTCATCGATGATATTGACAACCCAGTCCTCTGCTCCCACACACTATAAACTTTAACTTCAAGCTGTGGAGTTATTTCAGATACGCTTTTTTTAAAGATTTTTTTTTAGAAATTTGGGGAAAATTGGCAGGGACTCTACTGCTAAGACAGAGAAGAGTTTTGATTGGGCTGAGCGAGGTGCTGCCTTCTAGTAGGTGTGGGACAGCCTTCAGACCAGAAGTGGTAGAATTAAGAGTTCTGTAAGGGATATAGGGTTTGACCATTGCCTGATGTTAGCAAGGGACAGTTTCCATTTGCTACTCTGTAGGCAATCATCATGGCTTTTAAGTGGATGCAAGCTTCCACTGGAAAAAACACAGTGATTTGTAGTCACCGTTTTGGATGCAGGAGAAATGGCAACAAAAGCCATCCCGTCTTGGTCCAAAACAACAGAAGGTCTACTGTGGCACAAGTCACAGGATATTTTAATGATGTTACGGGAGGAATGTGTCACAACACACAGTACATCGTACTCTGCTGTGTATGGGGTTGCAGAGCCGCAGATCAGTCAGAGTGCTCATGATGACCTCTGTCCACCACCGAAAGTGCCTACAATGGGCACGCAAATGTCAGAAATGGAGCAGTGGAAGAAGGTCACTTGGTCCGTTGAGTCTCGTTTGCTGTTACATCACATGGACGTGTAGTAGTTTGCCGTTTACCTAGGGGAAGTGATGGCACCAGAATGCACTTTGGGAAGTCAACAAGCCGGTGGAGGGAGTGTGATGCTCTGGGCAATGTTCTGCTGGGAAACCCTGGGTCCGGGCATTCATGTGGATGTCAATTTGACACGTGCCACCTACCCACTGTAAACATCATTGCAGACCAGGTACACCCCTGATGGCATCAGGTACACCTCTGATGGCAGTAGCCTCTTTCAGCAGGATAATGCGCCCTGCCACAACGCACACATTGTTCGGCAATGGTTTGAGAAACACAATGAATAGTTCAAGGTGTTGCCCTGGCCTCTAAATTCCCCAGATCTCAATCCAATTGAACATCTGTGGGATGTGCTGGACCATCAAGTCCGATCCACGGAGGCCCCACCTCGCAACCTACAGGACTTGAAGGATCTACTGCTAATGTCATGGTGCCAGATACCACAGCACACCTTCAGGGCTCGGTTTTGGTGGCATGTGGAGGACCAACAGGTGGTCATAATGTTTTGGCTCATCAGAGTATACGTTTCTTAATAAAAACTTGAATGTACAAAATGTCTAGTAAGTCACTTTAATGATTTGACTGCATTGTGCCTTTACGTTTTGGGAAAGGGTCAAAACAGATAAAATCATCTAGCACTGAGATTGAACCTACACTCGCCAGTACTCCACATCTTCGGTACCTGAACAAATGAAAATGGATTTGTCAGCCTTTTGCTTTACCTGCCAACAAGCAGTAGGGCACAAACCTGCAGACAAACAACACTAAATATTACCGTATTACAGTATTTCCCTTTAGTCATCCACACATCGGCCAACCCACAGAGTGTTAATAACATGAAGATGTCCTCGCCATTTTAAGAACACTAAACACGCACACTTGTTCTTCTCACGCACACAGCTGATAAGGCATTTACACGGCTTATCTAATTTCAACCAATTTATGAACCACAAGAGAAGCCATGGCACTGTTTGTTTTATTCAGTGTTGCCAGCTGGCCAAGGATGGGTCTGGACTGAAAATTGATAGGAACAGAATGACTGAAGGAGGAGGTGAGCTGAGGAGAAGAACAAAGAGGGGAGAAGAGGATGGTCCTTTATAAAGTCCAAGTGTGTGTATGGGGAGGAATTCACAAAGGGGAAGAAGGAATGAATGTGATTCTCAGTAAAGTAGATCCCCACCTCCCCTGAGGCCATACAGTAGATCCACTGAGACATGCACAAAACACTTCACCACTTAGTTGTTTCCCTCCAAATGACAGATTAGTATCTGTGGTGTGTTTATGCATTAGAAAACACTAAACAGTAGAAGCTTTCAACTTTGAACTTTTAATGTACGTACATCTTTCCCTGAACCCAGTTTAGAAGCAAAAGCTGTCATTAATTTCTCTCTGCTAAGCTGAGCGGGGAGGATGTGAGACCACATTACCGTTGGCAAAGAGCTGAGAGGGGAGGATGTGAGACAACATTACCGTTGGCAAAGAGCTGAGCGGGGAGGATGTGAGACAACATTACCGTTGGCAAACAGCTGAGCAGGGAGGATGTGAGACAACATTACCGTTGGCAAAGAGCTGAGCGGGGAGGATGTGAGACAACATTACCGTTGGCAAAGAGCTGGGAGACGTCTGAGCAGGAGACGTTAACGACCTGGCCGACTTCTACCCGGTACCAGCACCTGATCTCATCCCACTCTGTACGACACCCTGAAACGAACACACACACACACACACACACACACACACACACACACACACACACACACACACACAGGAGTCAGGAATAACGGATATTAACACAGTTTGTCAGTGAGCTGAACGAACAGTGGATTTGTGCCATGTTGGATGGGGCCATTATCCTCTAACACAGTTTTAAGTGGAGATCAGTGGTTTTAGGGGAAGAGAGAAAGTAATTAAAATGTGTTATCAAAATCACCTCCTGTTCTGATCGCAAGAATGGGCCAATAGTGGTCCACGGTAATGTGAGAGACTGATCAACAGCTATAGGAAGCATTTGGTTGCAGTCATTGCATACTATTTGTTTGGTTTAAAGGGAAAATCGTGTTTTCACAGGGGAAAATGGGTGTTGCATAACTTTGTTAATGAAATGTGTACAAATCTTGTGAAATTTGTTCACTCAGTTTCCCTTTATTAAATAATACATCTTTGGGTGAAGATCTGAACATTCAGCAACAAAAACTACTAAAAATTACGACAAATACTTTTTCACAATACTGTAGAGACCTGGTACGTCACAAGAAGATAACATCCAGTAGTGACCAATACTTCGACACCAACCAATAACAAGTTATTTTGCCCTCGCCCATAGAATGCCAAAAACTAATTCAATTAACCAAATCCTCACTGATCTCTTGCAGTGCATCATATGTCACAATTTTTTTGGCCATGCATTATCCATAGCTTCAGAGCAGTTGCCATGCACATAGTTAAAAAGCATTTGCCATGCTTTCAGCAAATCCTCTCCGCAAAACAACCCTTCCCTGATTCTCAACTGGTTGGTCATTACAACACAACAACATTCAGTTGAACATTCCAGAAAATTAAAACTTACAGAACTCAACCTAGCTTCTAGCTTTGCGTATTTCTCCCTCAACAGGTGTTATTTCAAGAATACAGTTCAGTTCCTTTGCTTGAGGGCTACAAAATCCAGGCACTTGTCAGTGTATCTCTCTGGAATGATTGCTTTAATTTTACTTTGGGATTCTTTCCCACTTTGGATCATTTATTCCCCTTAATTTTATGTTACTACAGATACCTTTGTATTGATCTGTCAAACATACTCTTGCTGAAATGGATTCCCAAGGATTTTCTTTGGATCTATAAGAACACCACTTATTGGTTGGGGATGTCTCATACACAACTGAAAGATAAAATAACTTTTTTGATGGGTGTTGTTTTTCTGTGAGATCATTTTGTAATTGAAATGTTTGCAAATAAGATGCACAAGCAGGCTTGTTGATTATAAGTAGTTGTTTATCCTTCACTTGATCCACTAGCTGAATTATGCATGAGAATGTGACAACAAAAGTAAAGCAAAGCTTAATAAAGTGTTGACATTTTTACCAGGCTGTGGACTATTGGCACAATGTTTGTGAGAGTAATTTCACGCCTTTATCGCGTGATCCTTGCTCTAAGAGCATGTTAGACGCACAGGGCTGTGTCACAGACTGCCTGAGTTCACCACTGGCAGAGCCAGAGCATTTGAACTGGCTGAATACTGGCTGTATCCAGAGCATTTGAACAGGCTGAATACTGGCTGTATCCAGAGCATTTGAACTGGCTGAATACTGGCTGTATCCAGAGCATTTGAACTGGCTGAATACTGGCTGTATCCAGAGCATTTGAACTGGCTGAATACTGGCTGTATCCAGAGCATTTGAACTCTCTGAATACCTGCTTGGAGTTACATTAATGTTGTTCCGAAAATCTTCTGCCCAAATGCTGAACGCAATATCCAGAGCTTGTTATCCAAACTGAATAATTGGATTCTGATCCCCTGGAAGAGGTCGTTTTGCATTCATGAAATCTTAGATGAAAGTTGATCAAAGTAGAACAAATGACAGTTTTAAGTTTGCACCGCAGTGATGTCACCTAATTCTGGAGCAATTACAGAGCGGGAATTAAGCTGAAATGCTTATTGAAATCTATGAGTATAGTGGTTGTTCAGCCACAACAGTAGTTCTTCTATTGCCAGTACCAGTTAACAGTCATTAAGGAATGCCTCCTTTGAAATAAATAACATCTGTTGTGCTACTTGCCATCTGATATGTCCAATGGTAACGACCAAACTTCCTGATTTGCTGAGGTTCAATTCTTGACAGATGACCCGCACATTTATTCTGTCTGGTGGAGCTGGTGTACGTCACATTGAAACGATGCTGATGGCAAAAGGCAGCGGAACGCATGTAGTTTATCTGCAGCGTAACACAAACATAGACGCGGTCCCCACTATGGCTACCTTGTATGGCCAGCAAATCGCGGATTTCAAAAAGACGCTGAATGCACTTTAACCCCAGTTGACACACTAGATGAAACTGAGCTGCGAGAACAATACTGACAGCTAAAACACAGGGTCTGAAGAGCCGCCCCAGATGTAAAATGGAAAAAATCGGCATACCAGAATCACTGGAGGAAGACTCTCCTTCCAATTTCCCCACGGAGGTCACAACTGTTCTCCTGTAACCTACACAATTGGACAGTGCGAGGACCCAGCCCTGCTTAGAGACAAAGCCCATTCCTAAACAGCCATCTTCATAAGATGGAGCTGGTCCCCCAGTTTGAGTTTCAGAGGCCCTCAAATTTTTTTCATCCAGATAATAAACATCTTCAAGGATTTCCCTTCGAGGTAGCTACTGTACGTGTTCGATTTACTCAACTCATGTTGGCAGAGCACGGCACTTCTCTCCCCCGTGATAAACGAGGAATAATGCAGCTGTTGCCAAAAACGAAACTTGCCGGCAACATTTTATTCTTCTGGCAACATTGTAGCTGGCTGCCAACGTGGGAGCCGCCCACTGAGGTTTGCACATGATGGTGCCTATTGTGGAATCATATGAATGTATGTTTCATTGGAAGTTAAATGTGCCTAGATAATGAGAACAACAGAAACATCTGTGTTTAGATTCTCTCTCAGTAGGTCACAGTCTGCCAATCTCAGGAATGTGGAATGTTTACATTGACCATTTGGCATGGGGGTTGTCATGGAGATAAGTAGACAGGGTTGTCTGTGATAAGTAGACACGCCCTTCAAGGTATATACCAGCTAGCAACCATCTTTACTGTAAGATGGATTGAACAAGTAATCTAGACATCTCTGCTACAGTGCTTTTTAAGCTTCTCAGGCATGTTGGAAACATTCTTCTGTGGTATCCAGTATATAACATACCTTGAGGAAAATACCTCAAATGGGCCAAAAATCATAGATTACAACAATCTGTTACATAGGTTTTGGTGTGTTTTATTGGCATGATTTCTTATAGTGCTGTTGTGTAACATTGTTATTATTAATTAATTAACTTAATAAGGCCTACTAGCTATTAACATTAGCTATGTCAGTGCTTGTTTACATCCAGAGCTGGCACAGTGACATATCATTACACTGGGGTAAAAATTGTGGAAACATTCCAACTACAATTACTTGAAAATATTGATATTCTGTTGCGGAATGTACTAGTACCATAATAAAAAATAGCAATATATTTGTCTCTATTCAGATAATATTATGGTACACTTCCAAATTCCAAATGACTACATTTCTATTTCCCTTGTGATGGTAGAATTTGCCTGCAGTTGTATTTCCTAATGGTAGAGTTCAGACCATCATCACAATTATGAGTGATCATTCACATTCTTCGTTTTCAGTGAGTATCCTGGCAGCCAACCATCTTGTGCTGGTGTGAGTACTTTGTCTTGGGAAAAGCATTTAAGTGGGATCCTGCCTGCCTCTTGATAGACAGTACAGAGGCTTCCTTGATTATTAAACTCAGTATGAACAGAAATATTGTATTATAAAGGCTGGAAACTTCATTACATTACATTTTTGTGGTTTGTGATACTAGCATATCAGCAGTCTACATCTTGAGTAAAACAAATAATCACAAGTAATAACTCAGTGAATCCCTTCCCTGTATTTAGGTTTATTTTAATGGCATATCATGAAATATGAATTCAATTCAAAACAAGTAAATGATTACCATCCTAATTGACTGCACAACATAATTCATGAATAGTAAATTGGAATATTAGTCAATATATACACAAACATATGTCATGTACATATGTTTTCCATTTATCTCAGTGGGTAGATTATGGCCCTCACAATGCCGGGGTTAAGTGCTTCACTCCTGCAGTGGGCCAGTACAAAACCGTTAGTTACTTTGGATAGGAATCTCTGCTAAATGACATGTCATGACAAAGTTAGCTCTAGGCAAGAAAGATTTTGCTTTTTGGAACAGATTAATTGCTTGCACTCCCCTGATCACATACTGGAGCTCTTTTTTCTACCTCCTGTTGACATTCATTCTTTATCGTGATCTTGTGTTTAAAACATGGAGATGGATACAGCAAATCCCTGTATAATTCCCATTAAGGCTTATGTGAGCATACAGGTAGTGACAGTGAGGCCATCTTTGTTTTGAAGTAGTAAGTGTGCTTCATCATGATCGACGGGTCCCTCCTCATGACCCAGTTAGATATAACTCCAACCAGATTGTCAGGAGAGATCTGTGAGTAAATGTGGAAGTTCTACTCAGTTGACTCATGGATTTACACTCATAAGATCTTATCACAATCAGATCCCAATGCAACTTTTATTGTCCTCAGGTCTTAAGCTGTGCTTCCACTTTGCATCGACATGTGGATGTCCTCATCGTGATGGTCTGTTGACTATATTATTGAGATGCGCGGCCTCTACACACGGTAACAGAATGTGCCGTCTGCCCAGTGTGTCACGTTTCACAGAGAGTCGGAGGCAAATGCAGGGTCAAAGAAAGAGCTTTAATAAAGATAAAAAGAAAACAAAACCAAGTGCCATGCACTACAGAAACAAAAGACTACATACTGAAATACAGGACAGGAGAACGCAACAATAACAACAATGACTGACCAGGACAGGGAGAAAATGCCAGAACTAAATACACAGACTAACAAGGAGAATAGAAACAGGTGAGGGCTAAACACAGGTGAAAGGAATAAACTGATTAACTGAACTGGGAACAGTGCGTCTGCATTATGACCACAATCCCAGATCCCTCCCTGTTTGCACATTCTTCCAACCTGTCTTGCACATCCCATTGAGACACCATCTGCATAAATCAACAGAACACAGCAGACTTCAATAAAGCTTTGGTTATCCAGCAATTTAAGACTAAGTACAATACTAGGTATACTGTCCCTGTTCATTGATGTACAGATACAACGCCCAGCAAAAGAGTCAGACGACTTCACTTTCTCCACATTTTATGTTATAGACTTAATTTATAATTGATTAAATATATATTTTGCCCTCAATTTACAAAAAATAAACCAAAATGACGAAGTAAAAATATATATTTTTTAAATTTGCGCCAAATTACTGAAAATTAGAAACTAAATCTCATGTGTATAGAGTATTCAGACTCTATGCCATGATACTCGATGCCAATAATGGCAACGAACCACTCCACGTCCTGCCTGGCCTACTCCACGCCCTGTTCCAGGCAGTAAGCTGGCCATCCGGCACGCCCCACTCCCATTTTCTCCCTGTCCTGGTCAGTCATTGTTGTTATTGTTGCGTTCTCACGTCCTGTGTTTCAGTGTATAGTCTTTTGTATCTGTAGTGCACGGCACTCGGTTTTGTTTTCCTTTTGTCTTTATTAAAGCTTCTTCTTTGACCCTGCATTTGCCTCCAACTCTCCATGAAACGTGACAGAATGACCGACCCAACACTATGGAGGCAGTAGAGGTGGACGATAGGGGAACTCCTCGGAAGGCCGGATTCCGACTCCGAGGAGGAGGACCCCTACTGTCACCCACTGGAGCACTGGCCATCCCTGTGGCCACCCCAGAGCCCTGCCCAGCGAAAAAGTTCTGACATGATTTATCTTTGTCTCATTCTTTTATACCACAAGAACCTGGCATTTTAACAGGGGTGTGTAGACTTTTTATATCCACTGTACATCTTGTTTCCATTGACCATCCTTAAGATGTCAGTTGAATTTCAGAGTCTATCTGCAGCAAATTCAATTGGACATAATTTATAAGGTCCATGCACTTCACAGTGCATGTCAGAGTAAAAAACAAGGCATTAAAGTCCAAGGAACTCGCTGTAGACCTCAGAGATAAAATATTGTTGAAGCACAGATCTGGGGAAAGTTATAAAACATTGCTAAAGCACAGTGGCTCTATCATTGTGAATGTAAAGATGTTAAGAACCAACGAGACTCTTGCTAGAGTTGGCCCACCAACCAAACTAAGTAACGAGCAAGAAGGGCCTTGGTCAGGGATGTGACCAAGAACCCAATGGCCTCTCTGACAGAGCTCCAGAGTTTGGAGATGGAAGAACTTTCCAGAAGGACAACAATCTCTGTAGCACTCCACAAATCAGGCCTTTATGGTAGTGTGGCCAGACGGAAGCCACTCCACAATAAAAGGCACATGACAGCTCGCTTGGAGTTTGCCAAAAGGACTCTCAGACAATGAGAATTAGAAATGAGAAATGAGGGGACTGTGTACAAAACATTATTTCTATGTGCGTCATCCGATATTGATGAAAATACTAATTAAAGCTGACAGTCTGCACTTCAATGTCATCATGATTGCATATTTCAAATCCAAAATATTGGAGTACAGACCCAAAACAACAAAACTCACTGTCCAAATACTTATGGTCTGCACTGCATTCAGAAATGTTTACCGTGGATCATATATTGAGAGGAGAGAAGCACGGGAAGACAATAAAAATGGATATACCACCCTAGACTTACAACACTACTTATGTTTGTGATATTAAGATTCTAACAATGAAAGTGATACATATGTAAGGTTATTAAGGAAAAGAAAATGTATGACTAATTTAAACTTAAAAGCGATTTCATTCATTAGAACATGCTTGGCCTTTCTAATGTTAACAGCATATGAAAGGACAGGGATGACTTGTTTTAAAGCAGAGGTCTCCCTGAAGTAATCAGACCCCACTTCTATTAAGACACAATGTAGAGAAAATTGTGTACTATCCAATGTGTCCACATGAAAAAGTGAAAGCATTTCACAATGTACAGTCTAAGGAATGCTAAAGTAGCTGAATTGTTGGCCATTTAGACTTGAAAACATTTCAAATAAAACCATTTAGGGAATTCCTCTTAATATGCACCCAAATATTTTAAATCAGAGCCTGCATATTTGTGAGTGTTCAACTTCTCGCTTTACCAGGCAAAAATGTTGGACTAAACATAGTATGAAGAGGAATAGTCAACGTGTCACAATACACTCAAATCAGAGTGGCAAAACCTGAAATTGACTCTCTTCACATTACACCATTCATTTATTCGGTAAGGGATTTTAGATTCTCTTCATATAAGGTCTGTGTTTTATTGGTTAGGCTTACCCCGACTCAGTATTTGGATAACCGTGTAAATCTGGTCAGGACAAGGTGACAAGGTTAACATTTTTGCAACAATTCACACTACAAAAAGTTATTTGCTAAATATAGGCCAAATACCTTGATAAAACTTTGTCAGTGGGAGAATTGGCTTGTCTTACGCAGAATATCATATTTGCCAAACAGTTTTAATATCCATTCATACTGACCAATTAAACCTCTTAGTAATACAAACAGCTTTAAAAATGCATGGTGTATAAGTTTCAAGAAGTAAAAAAGGATTTAATCTCAGTGTTCTCACAACAGTCACACATGGCACTTTTAAGTATTCATAACTTTAAAATTTAATTTGGGCCCCCCTCTCCCTTATCGGTTGGCGGACCCTAGCGGTTGGGGTCCCTGAGCGACCGCTTATGTTGCTTATGCCTGGAGCCATTCCTGTATAAATGAATACCACACAGATAAAGTTAATCTTAAGACATATTTTCAAGTATTAATACCTTATATAATACATTTTAGCTAGACTTAAACATATGAAATGATCATGACTTGTAAAAACATACTAATTTTATATTAGCAGAACACAAATAAAATAAGTTGCACTGTATTTACTCAATAACCTAACATTTGTTAACTTTATTCAAAAACATGATGTGATAAGAAATATTACTGAGTTTTTTTATTTGAGGTCTACTGACCTTTGTAGATGTTTGAGTAGTCACTACTGAAATACTTTAATGAGTTCAGTATTACAGCTTTTTTTTTTTTTTTTACAGTTGTTACACCACCACACCTCTCCTTTCGGCATCACTACTAGTTACCACCGGCTCAACGCCCTGTTGTTACGCACACCTAGACTTATTTCACCTAGACTATTCTACCACAACTCTATTCCCCTGATTGCCGTTAGTATATGTATCCAGGTTTTCTCATTGTTTGAGCATTATTGTTTTGTGAGTCACGGCTTAATATCTCCGTTTTGTCAGTCCCTGTTTCTGCTCTGTTGTTTGCATTCTGAAGTATCAGACTGCGCCTGTATCCTGTGGTTTGAGCCTCGTTCCTCACAACAGTGTATGCGTGGTTGAATTATCTTTCCTTTTTAACAAGTGGAACTCCATCAATCCAGGAAGTCTAGTTCTCAGGCGCTATCAGTCACTTTTCGTAGGATGTCGCCAGGCCCTGGGGACAGTTGGTGACATTTGAAGACTTCTCCCTTGACCGCTTCCTATACACAGATGTCTCCGTCCTGTTATTTCCCTCACATGGCTGCCAGAACTTGTTCCTTCGAGTCTACAGTCCCTCCAAAGCAGAGGAGGTATATGGAAGAGATCACTAATGAGAATGGGGAGCAGCTATCTCTTATCTCGCTCTCTCTCTCTCTTTCTCTCAATGCCTTTCCTTCTGCAGTCTCTACATCAAAGGCCTACAGCCTGTCATCAATTAAGAACGGGTTGAAGATGGACAACTTTTCATCTCATTCATAATGAAACACTGTACAGCTCTTAAAGATTTTTCAGGATGAGTTGCCACAGTTGTGATGTCACAAGATTTTCTGCCTCATGAGAAAACAGTTGCTAGATAGTTCTTAAGACTTGTGTGTGTTTTTCATGCCAGGAATCCAATGCACTTATTGTGTTGATAACAAATGGTTGGTCACCCTAACTTTTGCATTCCAAAACGATGAGGGCACAACCATTTCTGGGGGTTGCCATGGATAGCATATTCCTCCCTACTTTAGGTTGGACTGAGGTCCTCCTCTTCTTAGCCTGTTTTCAGCATTGTACAAATTGCACCCTACCTACATTGCCTGGACGCTGATAGTGTGTGTTTGTGTGCGTGCGTGTGTGTGTGTGTGTGTTTGTGTGTGTGAATGGTGTGTGCTGAATTTGTTGCTTGTGTAATTAGTGGTATTAGACAGTTACTAGTGCTTTGTGCTCTTTGTCAGTGGAGGAGCATGGACGGATGAATTTGTAATACTGAAGGTTTTATATAAGGTTGTCTGCTGTTCGCACCAGTGTAATCTTGACTCTCGAGTGTCTAATGACGATATGATTCCTCACAGATTATCAGATCGCAACCCTTTCACTTGCCATTTCTCTAAATATTTCTTTAAATATATATATATATATATATATATATATATATATATATTAAAGTCCCCTTAGGGAAATAGAAGTATCCCATATTCCTAGCAAAGTGAACGTATTCAGTGCATTGCTGTTTGTTTTTTGCCTAATGGGAAAAGAATGGTGACTGATGTCATTGTCTTTCTGAGTGAATAGAATAGGTTTCTGAACACTTCTAATCATCATAATGCCACAATGAAGGAAAATTATTATTTAATAATGATGAAAGAGAAAGTTACAAAGACTACAAAAATATGTTACATAGCTCTCCACGTTATTGGTAATGGAGAGAGCTAGCATATTTTTTGTAGCCTTTGTAACTTTTTCTTGATAGCTCGGCTGAAGGACCAAACCATGAACCATGTCATCAATCCTGGAATAAAAAACTGGAAGTGAAATCATTATTGTTATCCTAGCACACAGTAGAAAAAGAAGATGATTGATAAAATGTATTGGTTACACTTCATTTTAGAAGTCCCAATTTCCATCTGTAGATGTTCTATCGGTATTTTGTTAAACATTTGTTGATAGTATTACTATCTGTTGGTACGCAACTGCTAACTAAGTATAGGGTTAGGTTTTATATAAGATTGTCTGCTGTTTAGCACCAGTGTAATCTTGACTCTTGAATCTTCCTCACAGATTATCTGACTGCAACCATTTAATTTGCAACTGCAGAAGCTAGTCAGATGCTAATCTTCACACCTACGACCATGTACAAACAGTTAAGGGCTAAAGCATAGGTTTCAACCAAAGAGTTTAGACTGGTCACACAGGGACTTGTGTAAACCATTAAACCACCAAGACCTTAGATATCTCAGAGACCCAGAAATCCATCAGCTGAACATTTATGTTTATGGCCACCATGAGGAGCTGAACAAATACAGGGGCATAGTTTGTATTGTCAAAGGTACACAACTGATCTGGTTTGTGAGAGTGGTGAAATTAGATTGGCGAGAGAGCAGAGATATGTTCTTCATTTTTTTTGCTCCCAGGTTTCAATCCTTTCTTCTCTCTCTCCTCTCTGACATGCACTCTCCCTGTTACACCCTCAGGATTCACTTTCAGATGCTTAGTGGCTACATTTGTCTCCAATTTCTCTGTGTGTCGTACACAGATAGTTCTCGGTTTGCTTGTACAATATTGTTCACTCAGAATGTTCAAGCTGATTATATAGCTCTACACCTCATTCCAGAAATCACATTTAGTGATAGAAGAAACTGAGTTGCTGTGGGAGTCGTCAATAGAGGAAACAGAAAGAAAGAAAAGAGAGAAATAGAGGCAGCAAGAGAGAAAGAAATAACTGCCTTTCATATCATCACCAAGCCCTGCTATACCAAGGGTTGAGCAAAGAGTCCATTCATCAAACTGGTTCTGGGCATGAGTTCACATGAACAGTATTTGGACATTTTCACTTAGGGGTGTACTCACTTTTGTTGCCAGCGGTTTAGACATTAATGGCTGTGTGTTGAGTTATTTTGAGGGGACAGCAAATTTAAAATGTTATACAGGCTGTACACTCACTACTTTACATTGTAGCAACGTGTCATATCTTCAGTGTTGTCACATGAAAGGATATAATCAAATATTTGCAAAAATGTGTGGGGTGTACTCACTTTTGTGAGATACTGTATTCTACTAACACAGTCATTCCCCATTAAACGAATATTCAAACAATCGGAAAAAAAACAAATTAGTAAACACTTAAAACAAGTTTAGATTACTGATTGGAAAACACAAGCACAAAGCAAAATGAAAAGAGTAAGAAAAAAAGAGAATGAGTGAGAAAGAAAAAGAAAGGGAGAAGGAAACAGAGAGAATGAAAGACTGAAAGAAAGAGAGAGATAGAAAGAAAGTGAGAGAGAAAGAAAAAAGGGGGATGGAGAAAGATACTGTATATAGGACCTCAAAGTACTGTAGTCAGCGAGAGTTCAGCATGTCTTACCACACTAGAAGCATATCATGACGGTAGTAAAACACAAACACTAATACACATGAATCGGGAAGACTGAAAACAATATAGATTTTTGTTCCATGTTAGCAGCCTTTGGCATGTTCCTCTCAGCAGGAAACATGCCAAAGGCATGGAAACGAGACAGGTTGTGTACTGGAACTTATTAATGGGTATGAACTCCCTCTGTATGGCGTTAGACAGGGAAGTTAACATTTCCCATTTGTCTCTATACTCCAGCATTTTGGATGTATTTGATATTTGAAGACTAAACATTGCATTTTATTTTAGGGTCTTTTCATATCTGTTTTACCATTTAGAAATGAAAACTTTAAATATCAAGTCCCCTTAGGGAAATAGAAGTATTCCATATTCCTAGCACAGTGAACTTATTCAATGCATTGCTGTTTGTTTTTTGCCTAATGGGAAAAGAATGGTGACTGAGGTCATTGTCTTTCTGAGTGAATAGAATAGGTTTCTGAACATTTCTAATCATCCTAATGCCATGATGAAGGAACATTATTATTTAATAATGATGTAAGAGAAAGTTACAAAGACTACAAAAAATATGCTACATAGCTCTCCACGTTATTGGTAATGGAGAGAGCTAGCATATTTTTTGTAGCCTTAGTAACTTTTTCTTGATAGCTCGGCTGAAGGACCAAACCATGATCCATGTCATCAATCCTGGAATAAAAAACTGGAAGTGAAATCATTATTGTTATCCCAGCACACAGTAGAAAAAGAAGATGATTGATAAAATGTATTGGTTACACTTCATTTTAGAAGTCCCAATTTCCATATGTAGATGTTCTATCGGTATTTTGTTAAACATTTGTTGATAGTATTACTATCTGTTGATACGCAACTGCTTGCTAAGTATAGGGTTAGGTTTAGAATAAGATTTTGCATAAGGTTAGGGTTAGGGTTAAGATTAGGGTTAGGGTTAGTAGATCGTTAGTTAAAATGTTAATGATAGTCAGTAGATAATCTATCCAGAGCATCTGCAGACAAAATTCTTGAATAAAACTACTTTTCGTCTACCTAAAAGTTTGATGTGATTTATTGAACATGATGATGATATGCTAATAAGGAAGCGCAATAGCTACAAGCTACTTATCAACTACTACTTATACTACAGCTGGCTCCCCAGAGTATTGTCTGGAAGTCTGCATCAAGTCTCATGGGGGAAGAGAGCATAATCTTCATAAGTAAAATGCAAAGTTGTTTTCAAAAATTACATAACATAGAACCAACCTCCCAGTTTTGGAGTAGTTAAACTGAAGTGTGACAGGTCTGCAGTAGTGTGGAGCTTATGACCCAGCAGCGACCCCGCCCGGCGAGTAATGGGCAGTCAGCCAAAACCCAGGGCACCTATGGGGGTCGCATGCTTTAAAAAGCGACAAGTGTTGTTTCTCATTCTACAGAAACAAGGAAGGGGACACCTGTTAAAAGAACTAGCTGCTTGTGCCGTCGCCCAGAGGCAGAGTTTGGAACTCCTGTTTCAACAATCAGCCGACATGCAGCCAACCACAACCAGACCACAAAGGATAGCTGCCCACTCTGTTTTACCGTGGCTGTCCAGCAAAGATGACATCGAGGCCTTTCTCACAGCCTGGGAACATACAGCAACCCGCAAGTGCTAGCCACCGGATGAGTGGGCTAGCTTTCCGTGACACCTGTCCTGATGGAGGAAATTCTGGCTTTAGGAAGACAAGAACAGGGCTATATGTTGACAGACATCGCCCACAGGCTAAGGAGGAGGTTGATCCCAGGTTAGGCCACTATAGTCAACATCTCACGCCCTAACAAAGAAATCCATGGCCAACACGATCCCCTGGTCAGCCTCAGCAGAGCCTTCCAGAGCCTGAAGCAAGTGTTGTGTACTGAAGCCAAGCCATGGCATCTGTTGGGGTAATTATCACTCTCCATGTCCCCTTTAAAGCAAGCAATGCTGCTCAGTTCGAGGAGACCATTCTACCGGAAAAATACCCCCTCCTGTTTACAAGGAACCACCAGTGTTATCAAAGAGGAGCTCTGCTATTTACCCGAGACTCCCACGGTCCACCAGAGTAACAGCATTGGTCAGCATTTGGATTAAGAAGGCTCTGAAATTATGGATTTATCTTTCTGGATTTATCTTTCTGTTATGAACTCATAGGTTTCTGCATGTTACAACCAACTGCTATGTGATTTCAGAGCTTACTGAAGACTCAATAACTCATGCTTGATTTTTGCTAAACTGACTTTAGCACAGTCAATGTAAATCTTCCTTTGTTTTCATACCTGTTGTCATAAAGTGCTACTGTAGATTACTGAGAATTCTCAAGACAAATCATAATTATTTACCTATTGTGTAGGCACTTATCATCAAAAAACAATTCACACTCGACGCAACAAAGATTTGGGTATATCGTTTCCCCTCTCTGGCGTGGCTCTCCATCTCCCTCCACCTCAACTCCTATTTTTTCTCTCTCATCCCTCTTCTTCTTCCTCTTCCTCCTTTTCTCCCTCTTCCTCCTCATCGTGCTATTACGAAACTGCTCTGGGTAGCCTGACTGACGAACCAGAGATAGTTAGCTACAGCAAGCAGCTGGGGTCGGTTCTATATGAATGATATTGGCAGAGCAGAGGTAAAGAAGCACAAGCTCAGATCACACTCTGTACATAGGCAGAAGCATTGGGATCTTTAGCGAGGAGACATAAAAAGTATCCTCAGCCATGATCTGTTTATACTAGTGTCATCCCTCTTTTCCACTGCCCCACTTCTCTTCGCTCTTCCTTCCTGTCTCTCTTCTTCTAAATCTTTCCTGGTCCCTGTGATACTGTCCTAGTGATATATGGGATTGGAGAAGGCTTGGAAAGCAAAGGTATACAGAGATACACACGAACTATACAGCCTTCATTTGCAGGGGAAATGATAACACACAAACGGATTCTGGTACACACAAACACACACATTATTTAATGTCTAGTTTACTGTTGACTGTGTTTCACTGCTTGGCATTTGTTTACAGTGTCCTTTCAGCTCTTGCACAGATAATGCCATCCGTAGCGTAGCCTTAGCGATGCAGTGACGAGGCAGAGACATGACAGCACTGGCGGCTGGGAAACCCCTGCAGCCACCGCAAGGCAGGGGGGCCCCACACCACTAGGGCCCCGGCCTGCATAGCAAAAAATAAACTAGGCCTAAATAAAAAGCAAAAAAACTTTGAGGAGAGAGAACTCCGCCTGTTGAGAGCCCCTGAGTTTCCACTGCCAGGTAAAGGAAGCCTGTGAACTAGGCTACATAACAGAGCTTCCTTCCCCTTCCTGTCGAAAAGCGGGCTAAATAGTCCCAAAATCCCTGACTCTAGCAACAATGGCCTTTGCGTATCTTACGTGCATTACGCCATTATGCTGCTTTCAGAATTGCTAATAATTACGTTTTGATAGATGATGGTAGACATGAGTAAAAAGAAAATGCAAGCAGTGCTCAAAAGCACAGCAATAGTGTTGTCTGAAGAATCTCACGTAAAACCTCCAAAGATTACGTCCTTATTTAATCAAGCCAGAGAGGATCAGCTGTCATCAGCATCTCAACAGACAAAACACTGCCGCCGCCGGTAGCTAGCAGCAGCTCGTCTTCACCAGCAACCAGCCTTCCCAACGCCACAACAGTGTAAATTTCGTCAACAAAACTAGTGACGAAAATATTCGTTAAATACCTATTTTTCAGTGGCAGATGACAAGACGATAACTGACTAAATGGAAACAGATAAAACAAAAACAAAACAAAAAATACTCTTCATTCTAGTTGAAAAAAACGAGACTAGACGAAATTACCTTGAGATGAAATAGTCAAATATAACTATGATAGTTGGATAGGAGAATTTTGGAAAGAGAGGTTCTCCATGTTTTTTTTCATGATGTGCTTTCAGACATCTGAAAGCGCATCGTCCAAATATACAACTCCGGAAAAAATTAGGAGACCACTGCACCTTTTTCTTTCCTTTCCAAAAAAGTCGAAAAGGAAGGTTTTGAGTGAGGAACAGATGGGTTTAAATTAAGAGACCACTGCAAATTGAACGCTTCTGTTCCTCACTCAAAACTTTCCTGTTCAACTATTTTGGAAAGGAAAGAAAAAGTGCAGTGGTCTCTTAATTTTTTCCGGAGCTGTATATGCACTGGCAAAGACCAATTGTGACTGAACTAAAATGTGACTCATAAGGGCATTTTGTTGACTAAAATGGCTCATTGTTTTCGTCATTTTGACAATAACTAGACAAAATCATTATTCAAATGATATAAATGTGTTAGAAACTGAATGATATTTTAGTCAAAATGAATAAAACTAGAGGAAATCAAAAAACGGGTGCCAAAATTAACAGTGCGCAATGTCACTGCCTGGGTCCAGCAGTAATTGTGGCCTCTCTTCTCTTAATCCCTCTCAGTACAGAGCTGTATAGCGTTGTCCTTGGTGAACAATGATCAATAGGCTATATAGCGCTGTCCGTTAATTGTGCAAGTCATTGGAGCAAGTCAGCGCTCCTTAATGTATACAGGAGGGGGTTGAATTAGGAGCTACAAGCAGAGTTGGCCTGCAGAGGGGATCTAAAGAGCCTGAGCGAATACATCCGCATGTCCATCGCCATTGACAATCTGGTAGCCGAACGGCGAAGTACCCTAGCAGCCAAGCCTCCTAGGTACTCGTCACCTATCCTACCACCTCGACCCAACAACCCAGAACCTATGCAACTGGGCCGTTCACCCCTTTCCCCCGCGGAGAGACAGAGACGCATCAGAGACAGACTGTGTCTCTACTGTGGGGAATCAGACCATGTCAGCCGGTGCCCTACTCGTCCGCCACAGAGAAATGAATCATCCGCCTCTGTCCAGGTAGGAGTCTCTGGGTTCTTGAATATTCTTAAAGACAATTGTTTGTTCCAGCCCTTTTATCTGTAAATCGGAAAAACAAGTTTTGGGGGCTCTGAGAGTCTGGGGCAGTTGGTAACTTTATCGATAAACATCTTGTGGAAGATCTTAACATATCACTAATCCCTGTCCATCCTCTTTTAAGGATTAATGCTCTGGATGGGCAACCCCTTGGAACTGGCTACATTACCAGACCCCCAAGCTCACCTTTCAGGTAGGAATCCTTCATTCCAAATCCATTCAACTACTGGTTCTGTCCTCTCCTAAAGACCCACTTGTTCTCGGTCATTCTTGGCTGTGTCACCACAACCCCACCATCACATGGAATCAAGGAGAGATCTCTTGGTCACCCATTTGCTGCCTCAGTATACCGTGTAGGGCCACCTTGGTAGAGGATTCTGGTTCTGCTCCCATTCCGCCGGATTCTCAATTGCATAATGTTTTTAGCAAGGAAAAGGCATCCACCTTACCTCCACATCGCCCGTGAGACTGTGCGATTGACCTCCTGCTAGGCTTGTCACCTCCTAAAAGTCGTATCTATCCACTGTCTATGCTGAAAATGAGACTATGAATAAATACATCAACAAAGCTCTTGACATGAAATACATCCATCCTTCCGTATTCCTGGCCGCCTCCAGCTTTTTCTTTGTTGGGAAGAAAGACGGTGGTCTCTGGCCCTGCCTCAACTACTGCTCTTTGATTGGTCTCACTGTAAAAAAACATTTCCCTCTTCCTCTGAACCCAGCCGCTTTAGAGCAAGTTGGACTAGCAAACATCTCTACCAAACTCGACCTCGGGAGTGCCTACAACTTAATCTGGATAAGAGAAGGGGACAAATGGAAAACCGCATTCATTACTGCCAAGGGACACTACGAGTATCTGGTAATGCCTTACGGCCTCACTAATGCACCTGCCATGTTTCAGTCCTTTATAAATGAGGTATTCTGAGACATGATTAATCAGTTTCTCATTGTGTATACAGATGACATCTTAATCTACTCTCACTCCCTGACGAACACATGCACCGTGTACGGCGCGTCCTACAACGACTCCAATATCACCATCTGTATGTAAAGGCGGAGAAAAGTGAGTTTCACGTGACCACGATCACCTTCCTCGGCTTTGTGTTGACAACAGGGGGCGTTGGCATGAATGACAGAAAAGTCAGTGCTGTTCGCAATTGGCCTAAACCCATCACGGTGAAAGACTTACAATGCTTCTTGGGCTTCTCTAATTACTATCGTCGGTTTATCAGAAAGTTCAGTACCACTGCTGCCCCTCTCTCAGCACTTACCAGCCATAAGACCCATTCCCTACATTGGACGGAACCGGCTCACTCTGCTTTCAAGGCACTAAAACGCCTTTTCAAATCCGCTTCCATCCTCCGTCAACCCGATCCAACCCTTCCATTTGTGCTAGAAGCTGATGCATCTGAAGTCGGAGTAGGAGCTGTCCTCTCACAGCGGGTGGGAACGCCTCCCAAACTACATCCATGCGCCTACTCCAAAAATCTATCACCTGCTGAGAGAAATTACAATGCTGTTTAGCTGGCTATTGAGGAGTGGTGCCACTGGCTCGAGGGAGCACAACACCCCTTTCTGGCCCTTATGGATCAGTGCAAATTGGAATACTTGAGAAGTGCTAAGAGATTTAATTCCAGGCAGGCTCACTGGGCCCTTTTTTTTACCTGCTTCAATTTTATGGTCACATACCTACCAGGGAAAAAGAATGTGAGAGTGGATGTGTTGTCCCGTCAATTCGACCCTCTATCCAGTACTCGAGTTCCAGAACCTATCCTTCCTCCGGCATGTATTGTGGGTCCCATCCAGTGGGAAATTCAGAATTTCAAGAAGCCCTACTCTCCGAACCAACACCCACGGAGCCTCCAGCTGGGAAAAATGATGTCCCAGCAATAATGAGACCGCAACGAATGCAATGGTGTCACGCGTCCCTGGGGTCTGGTCACCCCAGATTCACTCGGACCATCGAACTGATTTCACAACAATTCTGGTGGTCTTCCCTGTCCTCTGATGTGCAGGATTATGTCCTTTCCTGTCCTAAAGCCATGAAAATGGCAGACTGTTTGTTCCAACAGGTGTTCCATCTATATGGGTTCCCTGGAGGACCTCGTCTCGGATCAGGGCCCCCAGTTCGTGTCCAGGGTGTGGCAGGCCTTTTTTTTCTCTCTACTGGGTACCATCCACAAACCAACCGGCAGACGGAATGCCTAAACCAAGACATAGGTAAGTACCTCCGCCAACAACATGTGATTGGAGCCGTTATATTGCATGGGTCGAATATGCCCAAAACTGTCTTGTCCATTCCTCACTGCGTCTCACTCTGTTCCAATGTGTGCATGGATACCAACCCCCCATGTTCCCCTGGGAGACAGTGCCCAGTTCAGTGCTAGCCGTGGATGACTGGTTTAAACGAAACAAGCAGGTATGGGAATCAGCCCAGAGGCACTTCATGCGTCTCTGTTTCAGAAACCTTTTGCAGGCCGACGCCGCCATCCCACGCCACTATTCCATACTGGACAGCATGTGGCTCTCTACACGAGACATCTGGCTCCGCCTCCCCTGCATCAAATTTAAGTCTAAGTTTCATCGGTCCCTTAAAAATCACTCACTGTATTAATCCCATTACTTACAGTCTCCAGCTACCCCGTCATTACCGGATCTCCTCATCATTCCATGTTTCTCTACTCAAACCTGTGGTGTATAGTCCAAGAAATCCTGGACTCCAAGCGCCAAGGGGGACGCATCAGCTATCTCGTGGACTGGGAGGGGTACGGACCTGAAGATAGGTCGAGGGTCCCCGCGCATGACGTTCTCTTCGCGGCTAAGGTTCAGGAGTACCACCAAAACCCCCCAGATCATCCTGCACCCCTTTAATATGTAGCCCCCTCTTTGTCAAGGGACCAAATGTAATTGGACCAATTACTCAAATGCTGTTTTATGGACAGGTGTGGGCTACTACTTCGTTATTTCAGTTTGGTACTTTCTGAGAAAAAAATGATGTACTGGTGAGCTCTGCAACACAAAAAGGCCTGGACGTCCACAGAAGACAACAGTGGTGGATGATCATAGGATCCTTTCCATGGTAAAGAAAAACCCCTTCACAACATCCAGACAAGTGAAGAACACTCTCCAGGAGGTAGGCATATCATTATCCAAGTCTACCATAAAGAGAAGACTTCACAAGAGCAGAGGGTATACAGAGGGTTCACCACAAGGGTTCACCACAAGGTGCAAACCCTTCATAAGCCTTAAGAATAGAAAGGCCAGATTAGACTTGGTCAAAAAACATCTATAAAAGCCAGCCCAGTTCTGGAACAGCATTCTTTGGACAGATGAAACTAAGATCAAGTGTATATGGATATATTGTCTGCTCAGATTCAGCCAAATTCAACGAAGTTGATTGGACGGCGCTTCACTTTAAAGATGGACAATGACCTGAAACATACTGTGAAAGCAACCCAGGAATTTTTAAGGCAAAGAAGTGGAATATTCTGCAATGGCCAAGTCAATCACCTGATCTCAACCTGATCGAGCATGCATTTCACTTGCTGAAGACAAAACATAAGGCAGAAAGACCCACGAACAAACAGAAACTGAAGACAGCTAAAGTAACGGCCTGGCAAAGCATCACAAAGGAGAAATCCCAAAGTTTGGTGATGTCCATGCGTTCCAGACTTCAAGCAGTCATTGCTTGCAAAAGATTTTCAACAAAGTATTAAAAATGAACATTTTATTTATGATTGTGTTAATTTTTCCAATTATATTTGAGCCCCTGAAATAAACGGACTATGTATGAAAATGGTTGCAATTCCTAAATGTTTCATATTATATTTTTGTTCAACCCCTTGAATTAAAGCTGAAAGTCTGCACTGCATCTCGGTTGTTTCATTTCAAATCCATTGTGGTGGCGTACAGAGCCAAAATTATGAAAATTGTTTCAGTGTCCAAATATTTCCAGACCTAACTGTATTTTCACATTACTAGTAAATTGGCACACCTCCTTGTAAAATGTACCCACAAATAATGATTACGACCACGAATACTGTAGCACTGTGTTTTTAAGTGGATATTGACTTTATCCCTTGACCGTGAAGACAACAAATAAGCAACTCATAACTGCATACCCATCAGCACCACAAACATATGAGTAAGTCAATCTCAACCAACAGAAAATATATCCAGGGCTTGAGAATACTTATTTGTAACAATCCCAAACAGAAGACAAGCCACTGCCAATGACAATACCTGTTTAAAAAAAAATTATACATCAAGTAGTCTGAGTCTATGGTATATATAACATTCACATCAAGGCTTGATTCTGTCCACATACTCAATGAATGTTTTGCTCAGATCAAATGATCAGAGAGAAAGTGTCTGTTATCCACCATACAATCTGCTCAGACGGCAGTCAGCATTTTTAAAACAATTTAAAAATGAAAGTATTTGTTAAAAACCTATACTTTTCATCTCATTTCATTTTATAGGCCAATCAGCTTTATTTTCTCTTATGTTATTAATTCTTAAATGGTAGAAGTTTTTCATCATCCCGCAAACAAAGGCACAATCCTAGTCATTTAAGCAACTTTATATCACCCCTCATTCTGAATTCGAAACAGTATTTGAATTAATGTTTTTATGTGCAAACAGTGTTAATTCCAACCAGTGGAATTCTGGAATATTTTCTTATAGTCTGTGCACTGTGGACATTGCTATACTTCAAAAAGAATAGTATGTTAACATGTTAAGCTAAATAAAGAAGAAATGATGTGAAACCTTCTGAATGGAGAAGGGACATAAGAGGAAAACGTGCACTATCATCCCCTGGAACCAATACTGCATGGTTTTTTTAAGCATTTTCCCTGAAGACGCTCGGCACATTTTCGGAAGTGATTAGAGGACAATCTATTTGTATTGTGTCATTGATTTAGAGAGAAAACCTTAATGAATGAGTTTGTATTGATCCTCCTGCTTGACCTGTTTCATCAGTAGCAGAGATGACATGGGAGTCTCTCCAGTGAGACAAATAGAGAGAAGGATGTTAGAAAGGAAGAATAACTTCAGTTGAACTAAGAAAGACGATAGGACTAAGACGGACTATGAGGGAGACAAAGAAAGAGGGGGACTAACTAAATAACAGTCTTTAATCAGAGGAACGTCCACACCTGATTACCTCTCCAGATTGGCTATCGACTGCTCTGGCCTATATCACAGAGGGACAATGTGATTGGAAATGTGTTCTCTTTTTCCTAATTTTCATTTCACAGGATATTGCACATCCAGAAGCATGATTAAGATTGGAGTCAGTCAACTCTTTAACATTCAAAAAGACACATCTGTACATTAGTACCCATCAGTAACCATAACAGAACCCTTTTTAGCAGTATAGACACAAGACATCAACTCTGACCACAGCTATACAGTGCATAATATTCAATGGCATAACAACACATTCTATTAACTAGAAGTGCATTCTCATTCACTCACAGAAAGAGCTGTGAGCAAACAATACCTCAAAACATGTTTATTAGCTACCTCGCCATCTTTTTAATTAGCACTAAAAGAGAAAATAACAATTTTGTAAACTGCAAGGAACCAGTGAAGAGCTGAAATGGTTTTGTTTTTTTGCCTGATTAAGTCATTTGTTAGAGTGTACCTGTTCTGGCAGAGCGATTGCGACCCTCCTCTCTGCGTGTCTGGATACAGCTCTTGCGGGCTTTCTCCAGGGCCTTCGCGTGTTGAGACACCAAGACACAGTCTGGATGGATGGCCTCTGCCTGATGTGGGAAGAATGAAGAGTGACATAGAGGTTACACTTAGCTTTGTACATGAACTTAGAGGACTATGTTTTTACAGAACACATTGGATGTTTATGTCTCGTTCTTGTTCAGACAACTGGTGTGACTCCCTTTAGGAAACCCTGTGCTTTCAACAGAGAGAGTTACAAACTCATCTACCCCTCTCTGTTCAAACCATCTCTCCCCTCCTGGTCCATCTGAAAAACATTGTTTTCCTCATTATAAAGATCTGCTCCCTTATGCTGTCTTATTTAAGGCTCTGTTTACTCTTTCAAAAGCGCATATGCAATGCACACACACAAGAAACACAAACATGCAAACACAAACACCTCGTTTGGGTCTTTGCCACTGCATCTGACAGCACTGGTGACAGTGACAATATCTATAATTAACACCCATAGTAACACCTAAAAATGGGTGCTTCTCACTATCCAGGCAGACAGTAAGCAGATGACAGTATATCTGCCATATTCTTCATAGCCATTTCATCACTTCATACAGGCAGAATAGCACTCACAGCTGGTTACGAGTATGTGATGAGGAGAACAGAGCGTTAATGGGTTATAACGGGAATGCAATGGAAAGTTTGAGACACATCTTACCACAGAAGTACAGTAGCTACATGCCAAGTAGCACACGTAGAGAAATTCTCCATACACTAATCGTACCACCTCTCCTTTTGCATGTCTGACACTTTTCAGAAGAATGGAAAAAACCCACGCTTCACTACGGTACTTCACAATCACCATCTGGATGTGCGCTCTGAATAGTTCTACTATTTATATTTTCAGACTATATTTCCTTTGCTTCCCCCTCACTAAGCAGGTAGCAACGCCTGTGTAATGTAAAACTAGCTGTAGGAAATGTGGGTTGTGTTCATACTACTAGTTTAGTGAGGGCAGATCCACGCAGCCTTCAGCTTATCCATCAAATTGAGGATAATGGACACCATTTGGCAATACCCAGAACCAGTGGTGAGAAAACCCCACTAAAGGGGCAATGGTGGCCACTCAACATGTAGATTGTGGCAGAAGTCAACCATGCAGTGTAGCCTACTGGTCTAGACCATTGGGCCAGTAAATGAAAGATTGCCGTTTCTAATCCCTGAGATGACAATGTGAATAAAAATACTGTCGTTCTGTCTCTGGACAAGACTTTTAATCCATATTGCTCCCATGTTGCTGCAGTACATTACAGCAACAACCTGTTCTTAGCATACTTAACTACTAAACTAACAAAAAACTCTGACTGCTCAATGGGGGATTATACACAGAGAAATTAAGTGCCTGCCAATTTTCAAGCTATCGTCCCTTGAAAAGGGTTACTTGATTGGACATCATTTGCAAAGGCACGTACCTGACTATATAAGGTTCACAATTCACAGTGCATGTCAGAGCAAAAACCAAGCCATGACATCAAAGGAATTGTCTGTTGAGATCTGTGACAGGATTGTGTAGAGGCATAGATCTGGGAAAGGGTGCCACAACACCTATAGCATTGAAGGTCCCCAAGAAAATAGGCCTTCATCATTTTTAAGTGGAAGAAGTTTGGAACCACCAACAATCTTCCTGGCCCCAATAAGGCTTTAACGTAAAAAAAATGCGGAAAAGGTGAAGGGGTCAGAACGCTTTCCAAATGTACTGTTAGATTCTGTCCAATTTTGATCCATGAACAGAGTCATTAAATTAAACCAAAGAATATTTAGCATGAGTCCAAGATGTTGATCTTCCATAGTTCTTACAAGTTCTCCAATAATTACAAAGTTAACAGTCTTTTATGCTAGAACACATAGGGGGCAGTCAGTGATCAAAGCCAACCATCACACAGTCTATTATAAGAAAGGTTTATCCTATAAAATACCCATGTATGGTATGTTCCAACCTATGGTCCAAGTGTCTATTCAGAGAGTCCTATGACAGTCAAATACACAGTTCCTAGCAGGTGGTATGGGCAGGTGGTATGGACAGGTGGTATGGACAGGGTGTGTGGGACCCATCAGTAATGGTGTCCTTCAAACAGAGATAGTTAGTACTCTCATACATTGTGTCAAGCTTAATTCAATTACTTTTCATGCCCGTAATCTCTCAACACTATATACAGTATTATATATTACCAAGCAAGGTATATATATATATAACCGGTGAAAAATGGCTGGTTGTGACTGCCTGCGTGGGACTGCTTGTGGGTACACAGTCACTGATTTTTTTATTGGGCCCCATCCCCACTCCAGGACATAGAGTTGAGTCTGGATATTTTGCATCGGGTGGCCTAAATTGGCTTAGCACCGTTAGTGAGATGGATGTTGGACAGGGCTGCTGTTACAGGGCGCCCGGCAACTGTAAGCACAATTGTTGTGGTATGGCTGGAGAATGAGCCCTGCACCAAGCACGGAAGTAGTAACATCATTTTTTTTGATTGAGTAAGCAGTGGGATGAGAAGGAAAACGGCTTTCAGAGATTTAGGAACAGTTTCAGTCGGCTCTCGCAATTGTGCTGGAAGTTGCTACAAAAACGTGTATACAGTATATATATTACAAAGATTTTTGAGTTCTGCTGTTGCTGGTAGAATATCAATGACACGATGCAGATGGCATTGCAACACGATGCATGTATCTGAAGTATAACATCCATAGCAGCATCAAGCGTGTGTGTGTGTGTGTGTGTGTGTGTGTGTGTGTGTGTGTGTGTGTGTTGGTGTGTGTGTGTGTGTGCGTGTATGCTTACTGAGAAATACATCAGCGTCTGATGTGCTGCTTGTCTGCCAGATTGTGACTCTGCTGGTGACATGACCTTTAACCCAAGATGGCTTTGGCATTGAACACAGGGTGGCTCACCACGATAATAATTATTATATGCTGTGTGTGCATGTGTCTTTGTGTGTGTGTGTGTGCGTGTGTGTGTGTACAGTCAAGGATACTGAACCAAGATAAATGTTGGTTTAGAGTCATAGTTATATTTGGGTTATGGTTAGAATTAGGGTTAAAGTGTTTTAGTTACGTTAGGTGACCAGGTTTCTGAATAGAATACCGGGGACATGTTTGGTTTGGGTGTCATGGACCAATTTGTTATTATTATTATTTCGGTGACATTTTATATAGAACCAATATTTTTTTATATCATCAATCATTTTTAATCATATTATATAATCTTAATGAGACCCAACCTGGTAAAAATATAATATGTTAACATTGATGAAATGTAGACATATAGTGCAATACTGAAGTTCTTATGCTAAACAAATTCATTTTGAAGAGCAGTTGAAATTACAAAATCATTTTATTTAATTCACTCTAGTGAATGATTAGTGGTGGCACTGTCCAGCTAGACTAGTGGACCGGAATTGCTGTTATTATCATTCAGAAAAATGCATAACCTTTTCTCCAGGGAGAAAAAAGTATATCAAAGTATATCCGTCTCCTTATTGTACTCTTCTGTCTGTCCTCTTTGTCTCCTTAATTTTCCTCTCCTGTCTTGCTTATCTTCCAGGTCCACTTACTTCCCTATCCTCTCCAGTCTGACATTGTGTCTTCACTACAATGCAGGGGTATTCAACTCTGGACCTTGTTCCACATTTTTTCATTAACACCCTCTAATCAGGAACTTATATAGAGCTGGGACACCAGGTGGGCGCAATTAATGATTGAACGGAAAACCAGCAGGCTCCGGACCTCATAGGGTTAAGCAACACAGAATTGTTTTGAAAAATGCTTTATGTATCCTATTTGGATTAGGTGTAAGACTATTATATTATATATATTATATTATATTTATAAGGTTCCTTCTTCTCAATATTGTGATGGTCCCAGCCGGACGGGACTGTTCCGCTCCATGTTTTCTGTGTGTCCTTGGTTTGTTATGTCCTTGTTTGGTCTTTCCTGTTCTTGTTTCAGTTGATCAGTTTATTCCTTTCACCTGTGTTTAGCCCCCACCTGTTTAATTTCTCCTTGTTAGTCTGTGTATTTAGTTCTGGAATTTGTCCTTGTCAGTCATTGTGTTGTTACTGTGGCGTTCCATGGTCCAGTGGTTAGTCCATGTTTTGTATCCCAGTGCACAGCTCTTGGTTTTGTTTCCTTTCTGTTTGTATTAAAAGCTCAATTTTTTGACTCTGCGTTTGCCTCCGTCTCCTTGAATCGTGACAAATGCAATACCTTTTTGTCTCTCTCACTTCACTAACTTTTAGTTAACGGTATCCTGGGTACTTGTGGACCCAGGAGGAACCATGGCCTGATGGGTGAGTAGGGCAGAGAACACTTGAATACACCTGTTGTCAATTTACTGCTGTGTTTTCATTGCCTTATTTAAATACCCTCAGGCCAGGAACCCAACGGCTTTGTGCACACTTTGTTACAGGGGAGGCACAACACCTGAGGCAGTACATTGCATAGCTTACGATAAAGCAGACTAAGCTATCTCCCACATTCAGTGACAGCAATAGTCAGATTTGTATTAGTTTTTTGTTTGGTTCTGATTTCCTTTGTATTTTTATACAGCCCAGGACCGGCCACTTAAATCATTTATTAACATTAATCTAATTTCAGAACCCCATTTAACCATCTGATGAATTTCTTCTAAATTTGTTTGCATTTCTTTGTGACTTACAGTCCCTGTTACTCTTGATTAGTTCCTAGCTGCTTGCCTGAAACTAACGTCTGTAAACATAGCTAGCTAGACGGTAGCTGAGTTGTAGATAAATGATAAAAAATAAGATTTAACCAAAGCATCAATAACATTAGGCTCTGCTTAACTTTGTGTCTCATCTCATGTTTTTTTACTACTCCTTGGGGAAAAAAAACTAACAATGGCACACCTAGAGAGAAAGATGGTAGGAGAACCCCACTGCTGAGAGACATATGAACGCCTGATTGCAATTTGCCAAAACACAGCTGCTTCGCTGGGTGCCTTGAATATGTGCATGGCATCATGAAATTAGGAGAATACCAAGGCATTTTGGAGGGCAATGTCGAACCCAGTTTCAGAAAGGCTGGACTTCCTGCAGGACAATGACATCAAACACACATCAAAAATAACCCAGGAATGGTTAGATATGCCAGAAATAAATCTAAATCCATCGAAAACCTATGGCGAAATCAGAATATAGCAGTTGGAAGGCAGTTTGCACGATAAGCGTGGGCCAAACTGCCAGCACAGAGGGGCAGGAAGATCATGTAGTGTGCTTGAGTGTAGGGTGTCAGATATTTTGTCAGTTGCTTTTTTCTTGATATTAACAGTGAAATACAGAATTGTGGAGACCAAATACCTTGGTTAATTTCAATGTATTTTTTGGTACAATTTGAGAGTGCAAGGGTGACAAGAATTTTTGGCTATGACTATAATTGGTCCACACAAATGTTCAAGTAGACAAAATCTTTCAGTTACTAATTGCAGCTTAGAGGCAGGCATGTTCAACTCCTGTTTCCCTTGAAATGGGCGGTCTATTGAAAGAATGCCATTCAGTACGATATGCATCAACCCATTTGTTTGTCAAAAGTACTTACAAACTCTATTTGTATGTTCTTATTTGGGCGCATAAATATGATTACTATAATTTGATATACATGATAAGTCACTCTTTTGATCAGACTTGGATAGTAAAATTTTTATCTCAGCCCACCATAAGTAAACACTCTGAGATCTTGAAGGGATTCTTTGGAGTGTGTGAGTGACCAGCAGAGACACTCTGTGAATTGCACTGTTCTCAGTGTGGAGGTGATATTATGGTAGGCTAAAGAGGTACAGTTAGGTCTGGAAATAATTGGACACTGACACAAGTTTTGTTATTTTGGCTGTTTACCAAAATATATTCAAGTCACAGTCAAAAAATGAATATGGGCATAACGTGCAATCTCTCAACTTCAGTTTGAGTGTATTCACATCCAAATAGGAGGAAGGGTTTAGGAATTACAGCTCTTTAAAATGTAGCCCCCTCTTTTTCAAGGGACCAAAAGTAATTGGACAATTGAGTCAAGCGCATGGACAGGTGTGGGCTATTCCTTCATTATTTCTTCATTAATTAAGCAGGTAAAAGGTCTGGAGTTGATTCCAGGTGTGGCATTCGCATTTGGAAGCTGTTGCTGTGAGCCCACAACATGCGGTCAAAGGAGCTCTCAATGCAAGTGAAATAGGCCATTCTTAGGCTGCAAAAAGAAAATCTATCAGAGAGATAGCAGGTACATTACGAGTGGCCAAATCAACAGTTTGGTACATTCTGAGAAAAAAAAACACACTGGTGAGCCCTGTTTAACAAACAGGCCTGGATGTCCACAGAAGACAACAGCGGTGGATGATCATAGGATCCTTTCCATGGTAAAGAAAAACCCCTTCACAACATCCAGACAAGTGAAGAACACTCTCCAGGAGGTAGGCGTATCATTATCTAAGTCTACCATAAAGAGAAGACTTCACAAGAGCAAATACAGAGGGTTCACCACAAGGTGCAAACCATTCATAAGCCTCAAGAATAGAAAGGCCAAAATAGACTTTGCCAAAAAACATCTAAAAAAGCCAGCCCAGTTCTGGAACAGCATTCTTTGGACAGATGAAATTAAGATCAACCTGTACCAGAATGATGGGAAGAAAAAAGGATGGAGATGGCTTGGAACGGCTCATGATCCGAAGCATACCACATCATCTGTAAAACACAGTGGAAGCAGTGTGATGGCATGGGCATGCATGGCTTCCAATGGCATTGGGTCACTTGTGTTCATTGATGACGTGACAGAAGACAGAAGTAGTCGGGTGAGTTCTGAAGTGTATATGGATATATTGTCTGCTCAGATTCAGCCAAATTCAGTGAAGTTGATTGGACGGCGCTTCACTTTAAAGATGGACAATGACCTGAAACATACTGTGAAAGCAACCCAGGAATTTTTTAAGGCAAAGAAGTGGAATATTCTGCAATGGCCGAGTCAATCACCTGATCTCAACCTGATCGAGCATGCATTTCACTTGCTGAAGACAAACATAAGACAGAAAGACCCACGAACAAACAACCGAAGCCAGCTGCAGTAAAGGCCTGGCAAAGCATCACAAAGGAGGAAACCCAAAGTTTGGTGATGTCCATGCGTTCCAGACCTCAAGCAGTCATTGCCGGCAATTTATGATTGTGTTAATTTGTCCTATTTTATTTGAGCCCCTGAAATAAGCGGACTGTGTATGAAAATGTTTGCAATTCCTAAACGTTTCATATTATATTTTTGTTCAACCCCTTGAATTAAAGCAGATAGTCTGAACTTCAATTGCATCTCGGTTGTTTCATTTCAAATCCATTGTGGTGGCGTACAGAGCCCAAATGAATCTGTAAAGTGAAGCGCTGTCCAATCAACTTCACTGAATTTGGCTGAATCTGAGCAGAAGATATATCCCTATACCACTGGAAGCCATGCATGCCCATGCTATCACACTGCCTCCACCGTGTTTCACAGATGATGTGGTATGCTTCGGATCACAAGCCGTTCCAAGCATTCTCCATACTTATTTCTTCCCATCATTCTGGTACAGGTTGATCTTAGTTTAATCTGTCCAAAGAATGCTGTTCCAGACCTGGGCTGGCTTTTTTTTAGATGTTTTTTGACCAAGTCTAATCTGGCCTTTCTATTCTTGAGGCTTATGAATGGTTTGCACCTTGTGGTAAACCCTCTGTATTTGCTCTTGTGAAGTCTTCTCTTTATGGTAGACTTGGATAATGACATGTCTACCTCCTGGAGAGTGTTCTTCACTTGGCTGGATGTTGTGAAGGGGTTTTTCTTTACCATGGAAAGGATCCTACGATCATCCACCACTGTTGTCTTCTGTGGACATCCAGGCCGTTTTGTGTTGCGAAGCTCACCAGTGCGTTCTTTTTTTCTTACAATGTACCAAACTGTTGATTTGGCCACTCGTAATGTACCTGCTATCTTTCTGATGGAATTTCTTTTTTGCAGCCTAAGGATGGCCTGTTCCACTTGAGAGCTCCTTTAACCACATGTTGTAGGTTCACAGCAACAGCTTCCAAATGCAAATGTCTCACCTAGAATCAACTCCAGACCTTTTTCCTCCTTAATTGATGAAGAAATAACGAAGGAATAGCCCACACCTGTCCATGAAACAGCGTTTGAGTCAATTGTCCAATTTCTTTTGGTCCCTTGAAAAAGAGGGGGCTACATATAAAAGAGCTGTAATTCCTGAATCTTTCCTCCAATTTGGATGTGAATACCCTCAAATTAAAGCTGAGACTGCACTTTAAGCCCATATTCATTATATAACTAACTTGAAGATATTTTGGTAAACAGCCAAAATAACAAAACTTGTGTCAGTATCCAATTATTTCCGGACCTAACTGTATTCAGATGACGTCCTTCAATCCATAGTGACGTAATACTGTGTGCTTTTTGATGCGCAAAAAATAAACCTTGTTCCTCCCGTACAATTATGTGTGAAACCAATGTAAATGTTCTAGAAATCTCTCAGAAATGATACACACCACTTAAGGTCCCCCCAGGGTGAAGTGCCCCTTTAAGGATTGGGAAGGAGAATCGGGTTGTAAATCTAAGGCTGGTTTGTTTTCGAGGCATAGCTAACTAGAGAAACAGATGTCATGTGCTTAGCTAACAACAAATGTGAATCAGGTTGCTACAGTATCTAGTTACAGGTATGCTGAACCTGAACAACTGTTATCAACAATTAGCATATCATTTATTGTCATTCAAATTAATTTGGCATCAATCAAGAGGGTGCTCTGAGTTTTGTGTTCAACAATGGGTTAGGACAGAAGCGTGTATTGGCAGAGAAGCTGCAGAAGGGGCAAAAAGGCTACTATTCTCGCTCTGTGGCAGTAAGCCCCTGACAGCTATTTGTGCTAGCGACAAGTGTTCCTGTAGTTTATTTGATAACAATTTCATTACAGATATGCAACCTGCATTTTCGCAAGAGGCATGGAGGTTAGGCTTACAGGTGCTGGTCATATAATTAGAATATCATCAAAAAGTTGATTTATTTCAGTAATTCCATTCAAAAAGTGAAACTTGGATATTATATTCATTCATTAGACAGACTGATATATTTCAAATGTTTATTTGATTTAATTGTGATGATTAAAACTGACAACTAATGAAAATCCCATGTTCAGTATCTCTGAAAATTAGAATATTACTTAAGACCAATACAAAAAAAGGATTTTTAGAAATGTTGGCCAACTGAAAAGTATGAACATGAAAAGTATGAGCATGTACAGCACTCCATACTTAGTTGGGGCTCATTTTGCCTGAATTACTGCAGCAATGTGGCGTGGCATGGAGTCGATCAGTCTGTGGCACTGCTCAGGTTTTATGAGAGCCCAGGTTGCTCTGATAGTGGCCTTCAGCTCTTCTGCATTGTTGGGTCTAGCGTATCACATCTTCCTCTTCACAATACCCCATAGATTTTCTATAAGGTTAAGGTCAGGCGAGTTTGCAATGTGTGCAGGTGCCAAGTCCTGTTGAAAAATGAAATCTGCATCTCCATAAAGTTGGTCAGCAGCAGGAAGCATGAAGTGCTCTAAAACTTCCTGGTAGACGGCTGTGTTGACCTTGGACTTCAGAAAACACAGTGGACCAACACCAGCAGATGACATGGCACCCCAAACCATCACTGACTGTGGAAACTTTACACTGGACTTCAAGCAATGTGAATTCTGTGCCTCTCCTCTCTTCCTCCAAACTCTGGGACCTTGATTTCCAAAGGAAATGCAAAATTTACTTTCATCAGAGAACATAACTTTGGACCACTCAGCAGCAGTCCAGTCCATTTTGTCTTTAGCCCAGA